>JAKZAN010000127.1:0-86681 GCA_023053545.1 Lepidurus packardi
CCCAACCCCAACCCCAACCCCAACCCCAACCCCAACCCCAACCCCAACCCCAACCCCAACCCCAACCCCAACCCCAACCCCAACCCCAACCCCAACCCCAACCCCAACCCCAACCCCAACCCCAACCCCAACCCCAACCCCAACCCCAACCCCAACCCCAACCCCAACCCCAACCCCAACCCCAACCCCAACCCCAACCCCAACCCCAACCCCCTTGGAGCCGACCTGTCCCTCTCTTCCGTGTCCGGGTCTATTCATAAAAAGATAGGCATATTCTTATAGTTATGTTGTTACTGCCCAACCACGGATAGCGTCTCGACATACATCGTGCAGGCAGAGAATGGAGAAAGCTGATAGTTTTTTATATACTAGTCTCTTAATGAGTAACACGGAACATGAAGTGAGTGATGTGAGTTCGACTTGGTAGAGAAGGAATGGCCGATTCAAGTAGAGTGTGTCTTTGTTAAAAGATTTAAGATGATTTGTATTCGGGCAGAATTCTAGCAATATTCTTTACCTCTCCGCATGGCCAGATGATACTTGATTATGCTATATTTTTTTAGGCTACAGTTACATCGAACTCTCACCCTCCTAAAGGGTTTGCCAGAAAGCAGACACCCAATCATTCTTACATCCTTTGTACTATGCTTACTCTTAATTAATATGCCTACCCTTCGGGAATCCAATACCATAAATATCACATAATCCACCCCATATAACTACTCACTGCGACTCATGGCATCTGCCATCCTACTTAAAGAAGCCCTTCTAAATGATGCTAAGCTTGAAGTCAACAAAATAGCTGACGAGTTTGCTTATCTTATCTCCGGCCGACCCTCTGATAAATCCCAAACCCCACGCAAAAACAATTTTAATCAGTCGAAGCCAGTCAAACTTACAGACTATGTACGCGAAAGATCAGAAAGCAAACTCAAGGATATCAGCAAGGCCATCAAAGGCTTCGAGGCATACACAGAAGACTAGGAAAGTACCCGAATTCGCAGGCGCAAATAAACTATCTAGAAACTCATTGAGGACTTGATTGGCGTCCTTTAGAAAATTCGCACGGGTATCAAAACTAGGAAGGAAATTAATGTACTGGTCGCACAAGAACTACGAATGAAAGAGATCCTTGACCTTGCGAGAACGAATCTCCACCACTTGATACCTAGCACCGTCTCGGCCCCCACTCCCAACTACTATTCAGAAACGGCTGCCAGAATTGAGCAACATCAAGATCACTTCATTAAGACTGTTGAAAATCTCATCGTTTAAAAGGAAAAGCAACGTCAAGAGCCTCCAACAATTATCACTCTGAGAAGTGCATAACACATCGCGCATAAGATTCCAATCGAAGAGTTACGGAATCGAGTTCAGATGGCGAATCCTTCTAGCCAATCACAGCAAAGGTTTGATTAGAAGAAGAGTCTGAGACCGTAAACGGTGGAACTGAAGGAAAAGGTTAAGACGATTCTGTCGAAGGGCCCCACAGTTGCAAAAAAAGGTTCAATGGAGTCTCGTTTGTCACGAGAAATCGATGCAGAGTCTGTTTAGTCACAGTTTCAGAAGAAAACTGAGGAAAAGAGCTTGAAGGGGTCAACTGACAACATGAACAATATGAGAGGAGGATTTGGGGAGAAGCTCGGGTTGAGGCGAGGACAGCAGGACTCGATTTTGTAGAGAACAAGCGAACAAAGCATACAGGCACCTGCGCGTGTACTAATCAATGGAGTGAGGCAGAGGTGAGAGGAGTGAATATGACTTTAGGCAATTGAGATCAAGCGATTGGTGGAACCTGGAAGTTGGAGAGAGTTTGATTCTTTATGTAGGGGATCAGCTGTAATTAAAGAATTGATTGATGGACCGTGAGATATCTCTGCTGTGATAAAATCATTACGGTTGAGACTAAAAAGAAATTGGACTGTTAGTAACGAATTTAACCAATAATTTATCTTAACCTAACTTTCAAATACATACATTGAGCACCCACATGGCATCCTGGTATAGCGAAAGTGTCAACCTCAAGGTCACCAACTTCATCTCCCAAGACCATCACTCCGCCACCGATATCCTTGATAACAATGAACTCGTCTCCTAACTCCGAAAGACTAATCCTAAACTCCTCGACTATCTAAAATAACATCTCTCCATCCTTTATGATATCCTCCATATGGTAGTCGTCCTTCCCAATCCCCAAACCGAGTCCCAAGAAAGAATCCATAAGTACCCTCTCATTGCTGCTGAACTCCTCTCTGAAGTTTAAGCCCTTCCTAAAATTATGTATGAAGCAGATCCCCTTCGATTCTTTGGCTCCCTTTTCCAGTTCTTCAATGACGAAGAGAACCTGTGTTCGATTCTCCCTGCTTACTTCTGCAGAGTTTTCGAGTCTCTTTGCAAACCCTTCATGCACGATTCTATGGTCAACCATCTCATGTCAAATGGGCATATTATCACCCGAGTAGTGGACCTCAGCTACAACTAAGCAATATGTAAGTGCATCCGACTTTTGGTACAGGCAGACGAAAAGTATTCATTAGGCGGTGAGGTCACCGGCAGCTGGTTTGAATTCAAAAGGGATATTATTGATTATAGCTACCAAAGACTCGAGGGAAGACAAGGTCTCGAAGCTGATGAGTATGTACTTAATATTCTGGAGCTGTACACTGATATCGTGGAAAGATATCACCTCATCTATCACAAACGGGATCTCTTTAAGACCCTTCTTGCACCAGCTAAAGTGGACTTCTTCTTCAAGATGGCACTGACTTCGCGATGTTCAATGGCCCAAACTCAAGCTCTCAAACTCATATCCGAAATAACCTCTCATGTCTCGCAGGTCACACCTGGCCTTCCTGTGCTTGATACTTACGAGTATTTTATCACAAAGCTTTCACAGCAGGGTGCCCAGCTTTCCTAGCTAATAATCAAACCGAGTCTCGTGACGTTGGAAGTCATCGATATCCTTACCAACTGTGTGAAATTGCAGTAGAGAGTGCCGAGTTTGGAGTCTGTCTGCACTGTACAGGCAATTGAACAACTCTTTATCCTTTTCTACTGTTACCCTGACTGCAACATATTTCACTGTAAAATAGAGAAATTAGTTGGCCTTATTTTTAACGAAATAGCTCAAGGACTCATCGATTACATGTTTGGGACAATGAAGATTGTAGATATGACAGCAGGCGTCCTGAACTTGGCAGATTTGCAGAAGCCAAACTTCGGCTATGTGATCCAGATCGCCAGGCATTATACTCGGTTTAAGAAGGAGTCTCCCATCATGACCTAAGTCATTCGCGAGAAGAGAGACATGTGGATACATTTTTCAACGACTGTCTTGCAGCCTTACTTGAAGATGTGCGAGAAAGAACTCGGTTCCTACGAAGTCCCGGAGATTTAACCAGGCCCCGATTATTTTAAAGTCAGGTCTTTTGTACAAATGAAGAGCCATGAGCAAACGGTTGGGGACACCATCAGGTTCAAAGCACAAGAAGCCGCCCTGTGCGAGCAGGCTCCTTCATCATTGATTCACCTAGATTTCATTGGTCCTGGTGATGCGGCGTATAAGCTGGATCCTAAAATCGACGCCCATGAACAGATTAGAATCGACTTCAATGAAACCAAGCCTGGCAACGACCAGCGGGATTCAACCTGTGTTGAGACTAGTTAAAAGGCAGAGGAGCTAAAGTAATAAGTGAAATAACCATAAAGCGTTGGGAGTACTTTTGAGGAGTTCATGAAAAGAAGGATGTAGCTACTGGCGAATGGAACAACAGCGGATCCAAAGTCCAAAACACCGCCTAAATCTAGATCCAATTCTTCTCGAAAAAGGCAGACTAACAAATGGCAGGCACAGGAAGAAGAAGGAGAAACCCCTGCTGCTGAGTCTCCTAAGAAGTCCAGCAGCCTAAACAATAAGGAAAATGTATCTCAAAACAAAAAGGACAATCAGAACAGAGTCAATACTGTCGAACTAGAAAAGATCAAAATCTATCGGCTTAGACAGGCGCGAGTTTCTCAAGTCTCTACTGTTTTAGGGACGAGGGAAAGAAAGGTATGCGCAAAACAAGACGGGCGCCTGCTGAAGATTCTAGACATCCTAAAGACACGCTGATGAATGAGTGCACGTTAATCTATATATTAGAAGTTGAATAGATTATTATCAAGCTATGTTGTTCTGACATAGGTGACTTCAGGCGTTAAGTTATCCCTAGATGAGCCTCTCGCGTAGAGCGTTAAGACTGTTCTCGTCGATTTCGCGACGTCTCCGGTAATAGTTGCTCAAAAAGGAAATACCCTGAGGCAGGAAGTAGATCAACAACCCGATCCAAATCAGGGGGTTTAGCACGACCCCTATCGTAGCCACGAAGATGTACATTATGAATCTGACGCAGCACCCTCTTTCGTAGATGCATTGAGTTTCCTTACACATTGTGCACAGCAGAACAGGGCCTACGGGGTTGATATATTAGTGTACCTGAAAGCAGCAGAAAGAGCGGGATCGCTATTGGTAGCAAGATCAAAATCAACAAAAACAGACCGAACCGGTAGATCGATCTGCGCAAACACCCCCAGTCACGGGACAAGTGGTCTCCGTTCTGCAGACCCGCGCAGCCGAAAGGATTCAGGGGGCTGAAGTGGATGCGAGAGTATGTGGACCCACACAGCCAGCACCACTCATACTTGCAAACTCCGCACGTCATGTGGTTGCAGCCAGACATCTTTTCCACGAGCGATCTGCACTTTTTGCATTTTTGGAGGTCGATAGCCTATAGTTTTGTGAGGGATACTCTATGCTTACATTGGACCACTCCTTGATCTAGTTCTTGAAGACTTGGTCACAGCTTTGTTTGGGATGACTTTCGCGATTGCACTTAATGCAGATTTCGGTGCCACAGGTGCAAATTGCTGTTTTTTTCTTGAGCTATTCCTTTTTGAGAGTAATGATTTTGCTGCATTTGGGATTCGGGCACCACCTCAGATCTGGACTGTTGAGGATCTGGTTATTCCTCAGGAACAGCTGGTACTTTTTGAAGGTGCGTGTGTCGACGGTCGATTCGATGAACTCCGCTTCAAGCACTAAGTCGCAGTGCGGGCATACCATCCTCTCAACCTTCCCTACATTTATCTATATCTTCCAATAAGAGCGATGTAATGGTGAGCTGATCTACTTCTTCAGTCAGATAGGCTGTAAAGCACTACACACAAATATTGTGAAGTACGCCCCCAATCTTCAGGATTTCTGACTCCAAGCAGTCACAGTTGCAGATGCCGCAGTTGATCTAATGTTCTGGTTCGGCTTCTTCTGCCTGATGCAACATGCCCAAACTCGAACCCTCCGAAGAGTAGTGACTTTTAAGCAGCAGTTCTGGCTCTACATGGTAACCGAGCTCTTCTACCCTCTGCTTGATCAATTATGCCTGCTCTAACGCTACCAAACTGTGCCTTTCTTGATTATCCTAGCAAATTATACAGCGTCCCTGCTGGTCAGGAAAGAACAAGTGCCCATACTGGTTGGTATCATCGTCTATCGTGAATAGATTGAGGAGCTTAAAACTGATTGGTTGATGTATCGTCGTCGTCAATTGCTGGATTTTACCTCTGGTATATTATCGACTCGATGTGCGGTGATTATAAGTCTAGCTTGGAGAGGGGAGAGCATTAAGACATTGGTGGCATAGTGATAGGCTTCAGACTGGCGTTTGATAAAGCTTCGCGCGTGAGATAGCCTATTCGACAGTCCGGAGGAGGACTGGCTCTCGGGGAGAAATTCTGGCTACATAGTTTTAAGTCGAGTATCTAGATCGGGATGTATGGATAATTGGATTTTAAACTTTCCTCACTTAATTGTATTTTAAGCTATTGCAGCCTGCAGCAAACGAGCCTCGTCAAATAGGTAAAACTCATATTAAGACATGTCCGATAGATCCTGAGTGACCGTATGCTCACTGATAGTGCGTCTTAAGTTTCAGCCGGTGGATGTCGTCCTTGATCGACTTCAGTGTTTGTGTTTTCCGCATATCTGTCTCGTGCGCACTCAATACCTTTTTCCTATCCTCTAGCTATCTTCGCCGCGACTGCAAAAGATACTCATCAAGCATGCCTAACCTCCCTTTTAACTACACATTCTCGTCTACAAACCGGTCTCTAGAGCCTTTGGCCGACACAAGTTCTTTTTCATAGTATTTGACTGCCTAATCTTTGGACTTGCTCCTCGCCTCTGCCTGTTTTCTTTCTCTCTCCTCCTTGATTATCTTCTGGTTGAGTCTTTAGTTCGTATCCTAGAGCATACGCAAAGACTCCTTCATGTGTGCCATCTGCTGTCTCATGGCGACACATTCGTGGTCTAGGTTCCTGTTTGCAGCTTCTAGTTATCTTGATCTTTGTGCCTCTATTTCCAGATTCCTTAAATCATTGTTCCGGTGAGCTTAAAGGTCTTTGAAGTTCTGCTAAAGATGAAGCATCGAGCGATCAAGATATTGCAACCTTTCCACAAGTCCTCGTTCGTTGTTCTGTAGATTGAATATAACAGCTTCCAGTTCCCGCTACCTGATCATCCAGTTGCGGATTAGCCTTTCCTCGTGTTCCTTATTAGATTTTTATTGCGCAGCTAGTCTTTACGTCAATTAATACTCCTTAAGCTTAAGTTAATCCTGCAAAGTGAGTAAGTTGCTAGTGCATTGCTGATCCGGATGAGGGGTCGGCTTAACGTTAGAAGATGTCGTTGGATCAGTCTTCTTTAGCTATTGTAGGAGCTTGGCATTCATCTTATCGGTAAAAGTCTTTTCAGCCTTGAGCTTTTTGAAGTTGTCCTGGAGTATTCTGATAGATTTATTGAGGATTTCGACCTGGTGACAGCATTCGTGGAATTTGTTGGCACAGACTTTGTTGGCACGCGGTGAGTTCATAGGCGTCTGGGCTGCAGGATGCCTCCAATTAGATATGCCTTGGTTACTATTCATAAAATAGCAGCCAGACTGCAGTTCGCACTGTAATAATCTAGCGCTTGAATATCCACATAGACGATTTAGATCCGATTGTTAAATTTTGAATTGTCATTCACAGTATCTGCTCCACCACGCTTGATTTGCATTCCGCCATGAGCCGCACTCTCATCCATGTCATGGTAACCACCCCATATAAAAACTCTTGTCCATCTCTTCTGACATCGCTAGGAATTCCTGCAACGAAATGGCTATATATAATCACTCCTTCTCCTCGAGAAGGAAACCAACACAACCAGACACCAATACTCCAAAGAGCTCGTATTCCTCCGAACCATCATCCTCGAAGGAGACTTCAAATAGGCGCTAAATTTCCTCTCTCCCTTCTAAACCAAACTGGACCCCTAAGATTACCGCTCCATCGTTCTCAAGATACTCTCGCAAAGACTGTTTGAACTCGTGTAGAATCCCGACGAAATAGAACTCCGGGAACTCCTAGAAAATGACCTTGCCAAATGGTGTAAGCAGGATGACAACGGCAAATAGTACGAGACATACATATAATTTTTGAACCTGAACAAGATGGATGAGCACCCAGACTTCAAGGACTGGTCTGTCACGAAAGGTCGACTACAATGCTTTGAGTTCATCAGAAGGTTTGTTGAATTTCTCGAGTCCCAGCTAATGTAAGTCCCTCAGAATGTGAGTGCATTGTAAGATATCGTATAGTATTTTTACGCACTTACCTCTCCGGAAGAATCCTAACACCTGAGAGACACTGTTCATGGCTCCAAAACTCTGATGCATCCCGAGGATCCGTCTGTCTTGGTAAAAAATCAGAGTATGAGATCCTCGGCCCAATAGGGGGTGGTATCACGGGGTCCCGCAAATAATTCCTACAAGGCACCTCTTGCTGGTGCTTCCAATTATGAATAAAGCTATCTTTTGAAGTCGTTTGCGAATAACTCGCAGCCTAAAGACAACAATGGGTCGACGCTCAAAGGCATCATGGCAGACAGTGATTTCCAAAATAACACTAGTTTCAGCCAAAGCATCTAGATCAACAACTCAGCCCTGACAAGTTTCATGAAGGCGAGTCAGCAGCGAGGCGATCAACAAGACAATATGAGTGCGATGAGTCAAGCACATTACGAAGAGGAAGTCAGAAAAAGTAGTATTCAAGCGATTAAAAAAGACTCACGCCAGGCTAAATAGTCGCAAACACTCTTCCAGAATTCAGCTCATGCTAAGGACCATCAATAACAAGCGACACTCCTACAAAATAAGAAGTCAGAATATAGGCCCTCCAAAGATTCTAAGGTAGCACAGTCCGTTGAGTGCACCTAGCTGTAGGCTCCCAGAGCAGCTGGTTTCAAGGGACTGACTGAAGAGTCAGCTTCCTATTTTGTTAAACAAAACTCAATCAATCACAGCTTGCAACTCCCCTCAGACCCAAACATAGAGAGAAAACAAGGACTCTCGAATCGAGTGTTGGGAGCGGAGTCTTTTAATCAAGCTGCAGAAGAAAAGGTTTCTACACGAAATGCTGGTAAGGTAAGCCAATTAGGTGTATCCAATCTATCACAAAATCCCTTGCCCTTCCAAAATAGCAGTGAGGTCAGCTATTAGAGTCGAGCTTCAGTTAAAAGCCCACAACTACAGCAAAAGTCCCAAGGCATTATGGACAATAAGAGTAGTAGGACGCAGTTTGAAGATGTCTCCCTCGTCTCGGGCAGACAATAATCAAATCAAGCCCCTTCCAACAATCCATCGATGCTCAAGCATTCTCTTAAACCCGCCGAAGAACCAAGTAGGGTGTCGAACAGCAAAACATCATCAGTTTATTCTTCGGATAATAGGTAGAAGCTTGCAACTTCCAGTGGTTTCGAAGGTTCCTTCGAAAAGTCTATTTCGAAATTGAGCGATAAAAATAAAAGCTATGTAAGTAGGAACAGCTAGCCAGAAGAAGAAGCGGGCGGTAGTAGTTTCGTAGGTGGTAGTAGTCAAAATAACCCTTTTTCTAAGTTGAATAAACCTGCCTTGAAACTTAAATTGCTCGGGTCGAGTTTCGATGAAAGGGCTATAAGAGTTTGTCAGTTTTCGCCGACAAGCCGGTTCCTGGCAGTAGGCTCAAACTCATCTATGCTCAAGATCTTTGATGTGGAGGATATCCTTAGTTAGAATCAGAGAGTAGAACCCCTCATGCCTATCTATACGATCCCAAACATCCATATCAAATCAGTGTTCAGTATCGACTGGTCTGCCAACGAGAAGATCATAGTTAGCTGCTCCAATGATGCCTCCGTCAAGCTTACCAGATTTAACGAAGATTTCAGCGAGCATGAAACAAGTCTGATCGGCAGGCACGAAGGCAGTATTAGGATGGTGAGATTTAATGGTTTGGAAAACAAGATAGTTTCTTGCGCAGAAGACAGTCTGATCAAGATATGGGACGTGAAGAAGCCCAAACTATTCCAAGTTTTGAAAGGCCACTACTCTGCAGTCAATGCGATTAAGATCATGGAGAACGAGGACTACAATCTTATCTACTCTGTGAGCAAAGACTGCAGTATTCGCATGTGGGACTTGCGTACGGGAGAACCCGAAGCCATTTCTAAACCTCATGAGTCTGAAATCACTCACATCGCTCGCAATGTAACATTCTTATATTCTTATGCTTTACTTTACTATCTCAATCACCTGTAGAGTTAACAACTGCTTGTCTCGCACAAAAATGGCACCATCTCCTTCTACGACTCATCCACCCTTCAGCTTCTTTCTAATACGCAGATCCACTAAGACGAAATCAGGTCAGTTGAATGCAGTCCTGGTTAGGATGTGTATGTGACGGCAAGCTTCGACGGCCAAATCTGCTTGTTCGAAAGGATGATGTAGAGCAGTCGGGAGAGCTTTTTAAAGACTTACCAGCGACACAACTTGATTAAGTAAGACGACAAGGTGGTGAGTGCTTCTTTCGATGGATCAGGAAGCGGTCTGGTGAGCTGCTCGACGCACGGTGTGTGTAACCTTTACTCTGTCTATGTTTGAACGTTGAATCTAGAGTTATAGTGCCAATTTTATCACTAATTATCTTGTTATGTGCAGTTACACTGATGCTGCTTGAGGCTCACTTGCCACTTCATAATAAATTATTGTTCCCGAATAAAAAGCCTGACCCTGCTGCCCTACACTTCTCCCATCCTTACTCTGCACCATTCTGATGCTCAATAATCACTCTCATGCTCCCTCTTCTCGGAAGAAGTCTTTCTATGAAAAACCCATGCACACGAGCAATCTTTACTCCAACCACACTTACTTCCGTAACACAAGGTCCAAGACAGAAGAGTCCTCTACAGAAACCCACATCCACCCCAGACTCAAGGAGTTCGTGGAAATGCCCCAGCCCTTCGGGATTGACAACACTTACGCCTATTTGAGGAAAGCGCACATCGGAAGATTACCCTGCCTGCCTGCCAACTCCCACTCGAAACATCTGTCTGTAAGCAAATAGGAGCTGGAGAATACCTTCATCAGACTGACACAACCGAGCCATAGCCCGGAGGCAGAACATTACTAGAATAAAACCCCGTCGAAAATCGATGGTAAAAAGGCATCTTCGTTAGCCCTGAGGCAATAAAAAATACTTGCAATGAAGATAGTATTGTACGAGAAAAACAATGCCTTCGAAACCCAGAGCAACTTGGGACTGCGTAGTTCTGTAAGTGGTAGCTCCCAAAGGCAGAGCGTGACTTCTAAGAGTTCTTGCTTCGGGTACCGCAGCATTGAGCTTAATGTTTTTAAGTTTATCACCAACTGTTTCCTGAAGTGCCACCTCAGGCTAGAAAACATGACTGTCTCCCAGTACAAACTGTTCCAGAAGCATTTAGAGCCTGCCATCGAAGAAAGACGAAAACAAAAGAACTTTAGCCCTAATCTCACTACCTGCACCCTCAATAAAGACCAACAACCTCCAACCAACCCTTCTCAAGTCTTCATACCCAAAGCTGCCCTTGGGCTCAATAAAATCATCACTCTCGACGATTTTTTCAAAATGCTCCAGTAGTTCTAATCTTAAAATAGAACGCTCGAGATCTATCACCTCTTATACCACTTCATTATCCCGAGTGAAGACGTCCTCGTTTATAACAGATAAGCCTTCTTGAACGAGGTCAACAGCCTCAATGAAATTAAATTTGGAGTCGATTATTCACTCTACGATGCCCTCTACACTTTGGACGGGGTCAATATTGACAACATGTTGTGCATTAATCCTGTGGAGCCTCTTTTGATCGCGTGCTGTAACTCTTAAGTGGGGGCGTAAGACTTGACGCAGTTCAAGATGAGCATTGTGCGAGACATGAAGGAGAAGGAGCGACTCAGGAAGCAACAGTAGCTGCGAAGTAAGTTCCACATGGACGAGAATAAGAAGGTGGACTCGAAGTCGCTGAAGCCCGAGCAGTACAAGAGACTAGAGGTTCTGTTCTAAGTGAAACACCGGCGGTACCGGAACAGTAAGGACAGGATCAAGTACAAAAATCCCCTTCTGGAAGTGAAGATCCCCTTCATCGACAAATCAAAACTGGTCAAGGAAAACGAGCTCTTCTCCTGATTATTCTTCTTCTTACTCAATATATCCGTGTCTTTCGTTTGGCTTTAGATTCACATAGCATTGCCGAGCTCTACTCTTTCTTAATAATAGATTACCGTCCCATGCAGTTGTAACGCGAGGAGTTCCAAGTCTACCGCTGGCTCCTCACCTCCAAGCGCTGGCTCCTTTATTCCCTACTCTCCTACCTCCTCATCTACGCCCTATATATCACCATACTCCGCATCCACTACTCCAATACTGTCTCTTACACTGGCTTTCAAAGCTGCATGGATCAGTACTACGACTTCGCTCACCCCGAACACTCCCAGTTCACCAACAAAACTACCCTCGTCCGCATCATCCCCCTCACATAATAAAATTCAACTGATTGCAGCATTTCCGAAGAAATCAATCCTAAAGGTGGTTTCTCCATTTACCAAGATGAGTATCTGGAGTATCTGCCTGAAAGGGTCAAGGCCTCCAGAAATATCAAAGAAATAGTCGTGAGGTTGAACATCAACCTAATGGCTCCCATGCATCTGATAAGGTTTTTCGGACAGACCTGCATCATCGTGGACCACTTAGCAGGAGAGTTGGTCCGGAAAAACATCGAGAAAATAATGGTTCGATAGCGTTCTGAAGCAGGGGAAACCTTCACAGTCAGGAATACATCTGCTTCAAACTGGTTCACTGCGATCCTTCAGAAAGCGTGGGCCTTCATCTGCATCACCTATAAACTCCTCGTCAGCAGTTGCTTTTGCGGCATCATGGCAACAAGCTTGATAATTCTATGCAAGGCTATCGTTGGCGCAATCCAGTTCCTCTGTATACCAAGCGCTTCTTTGGGATACAACTATGTTGAGGAGCACATGAATGCAATTTCAACCCTTCCTAGCCGATCGTATATGAAAAAGTACATACTTTGGGGGTTTGTACTGGTATCCGCAGTGTTATGCTTTGGAGTATCAGGATTCATGAGTTTCATCTCAAGAGCGATGGTCGGAACCTACCTGTATGACCTCAATCAGGAAGGACTTTTCTACTTCGTATGTGTGGAACTCAGCAGCATTTTGTTTCTGCGCACACATACATCGATACGCTTCGCTCCTCATCTCACCCTGTTCTTCTACCGTGCATGCTATTTCATTAAGGAACTCTACCCATATCGACTACCCCAATTCTACATCCAAATGCCTTTCTGCCTCGCAGTTAGTGTCCTCTTAATTTTTGCACTGAAGGTGGAGACCGAGATGCTAGATGAAGATGACCGTAACCCATACAAACCAACTTTTGATCGACCTCGTCTGAACTTCTTCCCAGCGTATAATTTGGGGTGGCACTATTCTCTGCCTCCGCTTTGGACATACTTCGTACCGCTGTTTCCGAGGAGCTACTTCACCCCGAACTAGATGGCGTACGTAGACGGGAACAGCGAGTTACTGTACAGCCAGTTGACTGGCCTGAGTTCGCAGGATATGATAGTGGAATGAGCCACGGGAGTCTATATGTAACATATATTTACTTAGTGGTGACGATCTTGATCGGTAAAGGCAATTATTAATGGGATTGGAAGCGCGATAGTCAAGATCCCGGAGATTAGAGTTTAGCACGATAAAACTTAGCCAGCAATTATATCTGACTCCAGCCAGAGCCAGGCCATGAATGACAAATAGGAACCCAACCTTACCGACACTCCCCAGCACCTTCTCAAACTCATCCACGAGTTGACTTCCCAGCCGCACGATACTCCCATCCTCCAGCATACAGTAAACCCCCATTTCATTCGTCCTCCGCCTCTTCAGTACTACCAACACATCAACAGCCTCCTCCAAAAACACCCTACAGCCTTACTCTCATTCGACTCAAAGCAAACCTTCGTGATCAAGTTCCTGCACTCTATCTACCAGCTCTACGACACCATTTCATAAACCCCAAAGGACATCCTTGAAGTGGCTGAACAGGCACTGATGCTCACGATACAACACACAGACCCGTCCTTGTTGTTCATTAAGAGCATCCTAGCCCCCATAAAGCAGGAATACTGCGAGAAAAGTATGGTAAAGACTCCGAAGCTCTCACTAGCTATAAGACTTCTGTCGGTAAATGTGCAATCCTACAGCTCTTGTTTAAACCTGGACATAGAAAATATTTGAAGGCCAAACACCTCTGAACCCAGAACCCTCCTCTTTCTTCTATTTGAAGGGCAAAGAAGGTATTTCCACCATCGACGAACACGTGCGCTGGCAATATGAAAAACACCCTCTGGAAGAGGGGTGCACTCTGCTGTTCTGGTGCAGGCCCGAGGTCCCACCCAATGTCGAGGCGCGTATCTTGACCCTCACCTTCAAAGACAAGAATAACATCGTCATCGGATTCGAGGTATTGCTGAAGAATGAGAAACTGTACTACCAGCGAATCGAGGAGGAGAAGAAGTTCAGCCTGACAAAATCGCTGGCGAAGAACAAACAAGTGTATCTGTGCGATCTGCCGAACAACCACTCGCAGACTCTGACGATCGAATTCGAGATGAAGCGGAAGATCATCTTCAGCACGCACAACTTCATCAACATCTACGCCAAACAGCTTATCATCAACAATCTGGAAATAGATATGCCCAGCTTCACCGACAAAAAACTTACTCTCTAGCTCTTCAAAGGATACACGGGTGCTGTGTCCAACATCCTCCTTGTCGCCAAAAATATGGCTGCCTCCCTCGAGGAAAATAACGTTAAGAGTTTCCTCCTCGAAAACTAAATACGCAACCTCGGGTTCATGATGGACAACCACCTCAAGTCCATGGTTCTATTGTATACACCCATCCGAGCATTCGAAGCCGACGCATCGAACATCGAGATCTACGATGTCTACAACCGAAACTCGGGCGTCATCAGGAATGACTCCGGCATCCTTGTCCGAAACATGTCTATTAAAAAGGAGATATGCAACTATGGGTCTTTTGGCAGCTATCTGTCCTTCATCAATCTGATCGAGTAGGCTGAAGATAGCAAGGAACAACGCAGTCTATTGTTCAACGACTATTTGGAACTGCTGAAGAATCTACTGCTCAACAAGGCAGGCGCCCAGGAAGAGTGCGTGGAGCTGGAGGGCTTTTCGCAGCTGAAGCTTCACATACAGCGAACTGAGATGAGGCTCTTCAACGAGAGAACCATTTACCTTTTGAAAGAAATCTATGTGGCTCTTAACAACAGGAACACCCGTCAATATGTAATTAATTCACCGCATGTCATTGTCTCTAAGCGCAGTATCTGAAAAACCTCATATGGGCGTTACAGCCTGCCGAGTATCTCCAGAAAGACCTCTTCGGCATGTACACCAACCTTCTTAAGACCTTCTACAACGAAGACGTGCAGGCGGTCACTCAAGTCTTCGGCATCCGTGAGATCATTACCTTTATCTTGGACAACCTCGAAAGCAAATGCGAGGACGGGGCATGCTGTTCACAACATAGTCGCCAGGACGTGTTACTTGAAATCGGAGGCCCCACATACAGGCAAATCCTGTCCCGATACCTGTAAATCGTAGAAAACATTGTATCCTTAAAGAGATACCTAGATTAGTCTGAGCTGCCAAGCCTTATTCTGGAGCTAGTGCAGGTATTCACGCTCAAAGTGTCGGGCTGTTTCTGCCAAAGTTTCCTGTCCTTCCTCGAAGCCATGGCATCACGAGACAGCAAGATCGAAGAAGAACTGAGCAATCAGCTGCGAACCCCCGAGTCAAAGCTACTACTGTATTCCTACCTGGCAAACACGAATTGCTATGAATTGAAGGCCCAGATCATCAAAAACATCATCTTCAAACAATACCGCGAGTACTAAAACTTCCTCAAAGACCCTATCACATCATATGAACTGGCAGTTTGTCTAAAGATCACCAACGTCTTTGAAATCGCTTATTTTAATTCAGGTTTTGGTGATGACCTCATATCCAACTCCAGCGACAAGAGCAGTGAACAGAAATCCGCAAGCATGACCTAGGTGGCTAGGTATTTTAGCAGAGCCTATGCTGGTGGAAAAGTAGAACCCATGGATTGTAAAGAACTCGCCTCGGTCGTAATTGACTGGGCCTACAGCAGCCAGCGAGAGGAGTCTTGGATTCCGAACAATGGGTTCCTTCTGCTAAGCAACATCTATAGTTATGCTACTCCCGAAGTGCGGAGATACGTGTGGCAGGAGATTCAGAACAGAATTCAAAAAACTAGGTTCGAACCTGAGATCGTGATATGGCTGGTCGAGTCTCTTTTGGGAGAAGTTCTGAAGGGCGAAGAGGAAGATGAGCAATTACGCGATTCTGTTATTATGATCCTTACCCATTACATGTGCGACCGCATCCTCAACGAAGATGGAGACCAGATCGCCATAATCATGAACAGCGTCATTAGGTCGGTCTTCAACTTTAAGTATGCCACTGAAAACAAAGAGTCCCAGATGGTGGCTTACTTGCTGCTGTTCAACAGCATCAGCTCGTTTCTTGCCGAAAAGTAGGTCGCCGAGAAAGAGATCAAAACATATGGTAGGCATATCCTCAATGCTTTCTACTATCACATGACGGGCTACTACGTTCTGGAAAAAATGCTAGAAGAAGCTGAGGGTGTGGAAGGCACCGATTTGCGAACAGACTACAGGTTGCTGGAACTCCCTCTGAGTATCCTCGAGAACTTCCACAAAGTCTTAACCAACCTGACTCTCACGTCTCCCGACGCCAGAATTCTGACTGAGCAGAATGGGTACAGGAACGTTGTGATGCTCGAACTGCTTCTGAAGAACCGGGGAATTTGCGAAGATGAGTCTTCCCGGCCGACTCTGCTCTCTTTGGTGTTCGTGATGCTGCAGACCTGCTACGATTCCCTCGACGACCAAGAAATTATGGTGACAACATCTCGAAAACGATGTCTCAATCTCATCAGCACAATCCTGCTCTACATCATGGAACTAAGTTAGAATAGTGCGGAGTTCAAGATAACATCTTTTTATGAACAGGAGCTGACCAACCTATTCCTGAACGTCTTGGGGTTCGTGGAAATGCAGAACTACCGTTACTTCCACTTTAAGGTGGAGCGGGGCACCCTCGACTTTATGGCTGAAACCAAGGTTAGGAGCAACGCCAATTAACTCAGAGAAGTGTGCCTCGATATTTTCGTGAGAGTTATCAACTTGCTCAAAGAAGTGGACGATATCATAGGCAGGTAGCACAAATCTTTCTACTAACTGATCAGTCGCAAGAAGAACAGTCAGTTTAAGCTCCAACTCAACAACCTATTTGCTAAGGCCATCAAGCAGACCGACTAGAAGTTCATCTAGTTCTACTTTATCGATGATGTGAAGGCACAGGCCTTGGATAAGCTGGAAACGATCCTGTTGCAACGTAAAATCAGCAGAGCGGGGGCGGCTGTGGAGAAACTGATTACCAAGAGCCTGGAGGAATACAGACGGTGTGAAGAACTACGGTTCACGAAGATTGCGAAGACCTCGATGGGGATGTACAACGATGCAGAAAAAGAGAAATATAAAAAGTATATGGCCTTCGAATAGAAGATAAATATTCTGAGGATGGACTCGCGGAGTCGCCAGAAGATTGCGGCGTCCAGAAGGATGGCCCAGAACGACAGACTCACCAAAATCGTCAAGAAACTACAGTTCAAAGTCTGGTAAAGGGCCCGGACCTATGAAGGATTCTGGTCTCCCGACAATTTCTATGCGTTTAGCCAAAATGATGACTGCCTCGAATACGACAATATACTCTCCCGCTTCTACAGCAGGGTCAGGTCCTCCAAACAGACTCGGAACGGGCTCATGCCTTTCATAAGAATCAGGCTGCGCAAGAATCACGCTCCTTGTCTCGAAGATTTCCCGACTGAAGAAATCCCCTACATGGAAAGTACGACCCCCTCCAAGTCCAAAATCGAGGAAAATAAGAAATCCGAAAAGTACCTCAAACTGGGACTCCAGTTCATCAAGAAAAAGTTCATTGATAAAATAATCCGACCCAGCCATGATCGATCCCTGAGTCACGCCAACATGCAGAGTCTGCTTCCAAACGGCGTTGAGGAGCAGGTCTACTCCGACATTTCGTGGAACCACCACATGATACTGCACTGTGGGTAGCTGCGACTGACCAGAGACTATCGGATGATCTTCAACTTCAGGCCCTGCTACGAACACTCGCACATCAGCATGTTTAAGTACCAGTACCGCGAGAACAAGCCTTTCCGCAAAGTCTGGGCTATCTAGCAGGTCGAAGGTATCGAGTACAAAAAGTTCCTACTCAAGAATAACTCCGTCGAGTTGAGGCTCAAAAATGGCAAAAGCATTATCTTCACTTTCCTCCTCGATGAAACCCGACTCATGGAATTCGTAGAAACCCTCTCCAGATTTAAACAGCTACAGCTCCATGAAGGTCTAGGAGGAGCCATCGAGTGGCCTCTCAAACCCATCGAACCAGCCAAAGTGTTCGAGAAGTCTGACCTCGTGAAGCGATGGCTGAATTCCGAAATATCCAACTTCGATTACCTTATGGCCCTTAATCTGATGTCGGGAAGGTCGAATGCGGATCTGAACCAGTACCCCGTTCTGCCCTGGATCCTAAGCAACTACATTACGACCAAGTTGTCCAAAGATGGGTCGCTCAATTACAGAGATTTGTCCAAGAACATGGGTTGTGCTGGCAGTTGGGAGCGAACGGAAAAATTCAGGAAGATCTATGAAGAAAATGAACATTTCAAAGAAGGGGCTCTCCAATACCACTTTGGATTCCACTACTCCAATATACCCATTGTCCTGCAGTATCTGATCCGCGTCAGCCCTTTCACCGACGCCGCCAAATTGCTCCAGGGAGGCAAATTCGATGTCCCAGACAGGCTTTTTAGCTCCATAGCTGACAGCTATTGCAATGCGACCAAGTAGATGTCGGACTTGCGCGAGCTGACTCCATAGTTTTTCTATTTCCCGGAGTTCCTGATCAACAGTGAAGACTGTGAGTTTGGAGTGCAACAGAACCAAAAGATTGTGCATCATGTAGAGTTACCTGAAGGCTGCTGCAGCCCGTATGACTTCATCTAGAACCATCGGTAGGCGCTGGAGAGCCAGTACGTGACTGAGAATCTGCACAAGTGGATCGACCTGATCTTCGGGTATAAGAACAGTGGCAGAGAAGCAGACTTGGCCATGAATAAGTTCTACTATCTGACCTACTAAGAAAATGCAGAACTCATTAACCAGCCCTCTGAAGATAAGAAAGCCTTATAGTCGCAAGTCGCCTTCTTCGGAAAAACTCCTAGCCAGCTCCTCAACAAACCACATCCTCAAAAGAAGTATCTTAGCCGCAAGTTCTTTAATCCCAACAGATCTAGGAGAATGAAATGCTTCACGGCCCCCGATACCCCTCCAAGTTCTTCTACTTCGATTATCTCCTTGCCTTCAAGTACTTCTTCCATCAAGAGTAAGCACCCCTTTTTCGACGGCAACATGGAGAAAATCGTCCACTTCAGCTATAATGAGGGCAACAATAGATTCTGCCTCATCAGAAGAGATGGCCAGGGCAAATTGTTTACTATTTAGGTAGGAAGTACCCAATGTATCGTCCAGAAATCCTTCTTCATAAATATTGATAAGTATGAAAAAGCATTCTGTCTGGACGAGCGCAGAGAAGTCATCGGTGAGGAGGGCGAGTTCTTCTACTAGTTCCCCATGGTATGCCTTGAGGGTGGCTATCTAGCCTATGGAGGAGTCTGGGGTGGGAGGTTGTTGCGCTACGATTTTTATGAAGAGAAATTCGAATCCTACTGGAAGCACACAGATACTATCGTGAGCATGAGCTTATCTGAGAAGCTACGAATCTTGGTTACAGGTTCACTAAATGGAGAGACTGTGGTATGGGGATACGACGCTAAGTGCAAACTGTATTTCAGGAGCAAACAGGCCAACCACGGCAGCAGAATCAACCATCTCTGCATCAACTAAAATATGAGCATATACATTAGTTCCGAAAAAGACGGGTTTGTCGATGTTTTTGACATTTTCTCAGCCTCCCTCCTCAGGACCTTCAAAGTCGGAGAGGCGGTGAGATGGAGTCTGGCGATCACCTACCCTTTCTATATGGTGGTGATCGGGACCAGCGGAAAGCAGATGTGCTATAGCATCAACGGGCAGCACCTGGACTCGGCTGCCTACGACCTGAGGTTAGTGGCAGCAGAACACAAACATCAGGGTTACCGAGATACCTTATTGATGAGGCTCAGTGAGGACCAGGTTGTTCTTACGAATCTTCCTGATTTCAGAATCGAGAGCAAGTTCGAGTTGCGGAAAGAGGACCAGCACACGCGGCATATTCTGCTGAACAGGTTCGGACTGGTGCTAGCGACTGCATAGTATGTAGTGGTGGCGTACGAAACCGATGATCCCAATGATGCATTGCTCTGAAACTAACATACCGATTACCGACTATTTAGTCGCCAACTTACACAAACATCATCATCTAGCAACCTTCTTTTTGTACCTTTCTGCCGAAGTCAGCGTCAACAGGGGCTCAATGTTATCCTCCTCTGGGAACAAAGATTTCAGCCAACCGTTGCGCTGCCAGTACAGCCACCGCGTTTTCGAGTCGATCTTCCTACTCGTCCATGACCTCGGCAGAATGTCATTCAAGACTGTGATTCCATTCGTCACTCTTTTGTATAAGATGTCCAGCACTACTTCCTGTCGTTTTTGTTTCAAAGAATAGAGAGGACTCGCGTTGAGCCACAGGACTGAGCAACCTACTGCGAATAGGCCTGAGATTACGCGGCTTGGGTATCTCTTGGAGAAAGCACTAAAAAAGGTCGGTTTCAGATAGCTTTCATATGTGAGATAGGAGACGAAGGGGACGATATAGTTTGTGAGAGTGGAAAAAGTGCTGGCTCTGAGATAGGGTTTGATCTCTGGGGACTTCAGAAGGCACTTTTAGTAGGCTTGGTTGATGACGTAGCTGCGCTCCTCGTCAGTCCAGAAATCCCATGGCATGAAAGCTTTGACTTGGTCGATGCCGGTGGTGTAGAGCGAGAGGCGAACCATGTGTGACGGATGTAGGATGGATATTAAATATGTGAATGAGTCAAAGAACAGAATTAAATGAAAGCAAAGTAAGAAGGGCTCGGTGTTTTCAATATTAGATTAAAGGTCTGCACAAATTTTGAACGTCTTCCCAAATCAAATTAACACCCCACCAGTCCCATTCAAACTCCTACTCCATGAACAGAGCCGGCATTTCCAAGACCCACGCCATCACTTTTGTACTTGATGGCCTCTCTTACTTTTTCTCCTTAGCCGAGGTCATCGACTACTACTACTGTGACACCTACTCGCCACTCCTTTCCAAACAGGCCCAACTTATTATGGCTCTCGATCAGCTCTAACAAGAAAGGCCGTCATACATCCCCCAACTCCAACTCCTATTCCGCATCTTACATGAGCCCGGGCCCAATCATTCGCTTGTGCTCAAGTTGTAAATGGTGGAGTGCTTACACTTGGAAAACGGATTCCAGGTTCTTTTCAATTTGCTACTAAGGCTGATCTAAGCTACAAAGAAGCCCAACAAACAAGACAGCTTCAAAGTTGAATACGCGCTGAAGATGACCCTAAACCTGATGTATTTATTGATGCAAACCACCCGAAGCCACAATGCACAACGCATGATGCATTACTTAGAAAGTAAACTTTTATTAGCAACTTTGTTCAGAGCACAATATTGAGAGCGCACTCATGGACCTTTTCCAGGCGAGTCTCGAGGTGAACTACATCCCTATCAAGAAAGTCGTTATTTTCTTCTACCTGATCCTCAGCTTTAAGTTCAAGGAAGATATAGCTATGGTGACCTAAGCTGATCTCGACAACCTCAAGGATAACATGATTACCGAAAATATGCTAACTGACTCTATGGCAGGTGAGCCTAGGCTTCTCATCGCGAACCCCACCGAAATCGAGAGTTTCTTCGTAATTACCCGCACCCTTTCATAATTAACAGAGGAGGCATAACATAGGGGACTGTAGTATTGCACAACTCATCGTAGTTGGACTGTTGAGAGCACTGCTTACAGTTTGCAGCGGAGCGAACTCCAAGGCTGGTGCCAATAGTACAGGTGTCGACGCATTCCGCGAATGGAGAACCTCTCTGATTTATGCAACAGAGTACGCAGAGGCAGGGTCGAGGCAGTTGCCGGCAGAAGTGCGGTAGATCATCGAGGCATATCAGAGCTACTGCGATGGCAGCCTAAAGGAAGACAAGAACATGGTAAGAATCCCGAATTCCATATTGTGATTTCATGGAATCATGCATAGATTAGTACTGAGGTAGACCGTCATCGAATCTACACTGCGGCGGCCATTACTTCCCTCTTCATTTACTTGCTTTGCAGCTTTAGAAAGAATCTTTTCCTCCACTACACCTACCTGATTCAACTCATTACTGACGCTAACGGTATTCTTGTACTGCTCAAGTTCCTGACCGACAAATTCCAGACACTTAATCTGATGCAGCAGCCCTTTTACGCCGAACCTCCTTAAAACTATCTTGAAAGGTTGAAAGGCACCATCTATAACGTGTTGCAGTTGCTTTATACCTCATGCAACAACTTCCCCGAGAAGATCAAAGGGTTTCTGTACGACTACAACTCGTATACGATTCTGAAGAAGCTGCCTGCGCTGTTTGAGGAAGACGCGACTTTGTCAGAGTTATCATATGACTTACTGCGAATCCAGTTTCCATTCTTCACGAAAAAGATGAAAGAGTCTGCGACAAACATGAGGATGATAGCTGATGTTTACTGCAAGTGTCCAAAGCGGGTGCAGCCTCCCAAAGAGAAAACAGTGTATGAGAAACTGATGCTTCAGAACAAAAGTAATCAAATCACTTGAACCATTATTAGTGTTTTGCGAGGCACAGTTCGAGGAAAGAAACCCAAAGAAATAACAAGCGTCGAATAGGTCAAGAACGTGCACATGGAGTTCAACAACTACAACTATTGGCATGTGGAGGCAGCACCAGTCGCACAAAAGGAAACCTACGAGGATCGTCTCTGGAAGTAAGTCCAAATCGACAAAGACTTTAATTACTAGGAGTGGCTGGAAGACAACATATGGGCTTACTACGATTGATGCACAACCAATATATTAGAGTATTCAATACTTTGGATAGGGCTTTAAATAAAATTTAATAGCCTATCATTTTTCTTCACTTCTCAGAAGCTATTTCCTGAAGAGAGCGCCATCAAACTCAGGACACATCTTCACCGAAGGACTTTACAAGCTTCGGGCAGTCTCAACACTTCTCTCGAATCGAACTACTGAGTGCTGAAGTTCTTAAACTACTGATATAGGTTTTTGCCTTTTACTCCACCCTGTAGAAAGGTTAGGAGGGTTATACCTTTCCGCCAACTGCACTCAAAATCCATGCACAAAAGGTCCTCCTGACTCCTAGACAAAAACACCGGTTTCATGGTAGGCAGCCCCTCCAAGGCTCTTAATTCCTTAATATTTCATGTACTTTGTGCAAAGTTTGGAGCACCTTGAGTAGCCATAGATGCCTTATTTTACTATGATGAGATAGAAATCACAAGAAAAAATTGGTGGGTCATAGCTGGGAAAATAGGAAGGTGGGTATTGTCATAGGACTCCTGTCGTGAAGACCCTCTGTAGGCACTATCAAATCTAGTTTTGCCTGGCCTCACACGAGTCGTATTTGGAGGAGGAGTAATTGCAAAAGGTGGCTGTTGTCATTCGGGATTCTGGTAGCATCCGTCCATTTAATACATGTTCCACTCGTGTGTGAATGTAGGTGGATAGGAGATGATGGGCCCAGGAGACAGGGTCATCGGCTGGGCAATATTGATTATGAACCATAGCTGTGTTGATCTATTGATCGGCAGCTGTCCTCGGAACCCGCTCTTTTTGGAGAAAGATGGGCCATGCGAGTGTTGAGACGAAGAGAAGAGTCAGTACGAAGAAGGTATCTGAATATGTGGACATAGGCTACGAAAAACCCAAGAAGCAGGTTTAGTATTTCCGATTTAGGTTGAAATGTGAATGTTTAGAGTAGAAACAATACAACTTTCACAACTTTCAGCCACTCCCCAATTCAATGTCACACTATACACAACCTCTTCTGTCAATGCTCGGAGTGAATTAAGGTTATAAAATCTCAAACTACCATCACTTCACTTGGGCTCATCCGCGCAAACTCAAATACCTGCTAGTCAATTTTCCTCCTCAAGAAACTGCTCCTTTAGGAATGCAGATGTTTTCGACTTCCTCTATTGAGTCCCTCATCGACCTCCATGCCACATATTTCTGACTATGGAACAGAAGTAAATGATACGGAAACTAAGTGTTCTCCCTTCAAAAATAGCTGGTTTTATAAGCTAGTTTTGATTGTATAATTGAACATATAGATAGAGTAGGCGACTCCCTTTTAAGAGTGCTCCTGAAAGACAGTGTAGGACCTGAGGGTGTCAGTCTCGGGCATGGAGACGAAGTGGCTCAGAATCAAAGTCCGCAGTCTGATTTTGAAATTGTCAAATACTGACAAATAGTCTTCTGAGACGACTGGAGATTTTGGACGAGAGGATCGCAGTTGTTCAATTTTAGTAAACTTGGATTCCATTTTTTGTTCTAGAATGCCAATTCTTTTTTCGTCAAGGAATCCCACCTTGTACGTGCAACTCACTCGATCGTACAAATGCAGTTCAACGACTTCCAGACCCACATACTTGAACCCCACCAGCACTCGTATACTGTCTATGCTCAACTTCCCAATACACCTCTTTATAGGATGGATCAGTCTGCTACAAATACGTCTTTTATCCACATAAAGGAGCGTTCTTTCTCTATGTGCACCGCTCATGCGTCGGGACTGACCCACTACTTTCCCTTGGGCTTTACGCTTTACTCGAACCTCAAGTCCCACATGGATATGATACTCTAGGTTTAGTATCCTTAACCTCTTCACGATTTCAGACATGAGCTTGCTATCATATTACTCATCTCTATTCTGGGAGAAGTCGGTCTACAGAAGGCGAATAGGAACCCTCAAAGAATAATGTCTGCGAGTCTGTCTGAATATGCAGTTGACCAAATAGACTTCAGCTTAAGTGTCTTACTTCAAGCCAATATCGCAGTAACCTTTCGTCTAAAAAAAGATGTGGGTTGAATAAATCCTTCCAGGGGCTTTTGACGATATCCTGAAATCTAAGCCATCTCTGAATATCTGCATAATATTCATGTCTCTGGATGAAGCCACGCCGTTTCTTCCAGACAGTAAAGAAGGCTCGTGATTGTCCTAGATGACCTCTATTTTCTTTTATTTCTCAATTGCCATGAAAAGGTCAGAGCATCCTCGATTACCTCCCCAAATCTAACGGTCTTTCTCCTCCAGCTCACGTTCATAAATTTCGTAAAGCTTATTAGCCAACAGTAGCTTTCGGCTCAACCGACCTCCTTGCTTAAGAAATAGGCTCTCGCTCACCAACTCGTGCACCATCGATTGAAAATGTCTAGATTGGACCCTATCTCTGTGAGAGAGGCGTGCGAGTGTTCTGGATTGGAAATCGGCTGAGGGACAGAGGAAGGGCTGGGTGTTTGCAATAAGTTCGACTTCAGCGGACGTGTGTAGTTTCTTTAGCTGATCTTCAGGCATGCTCACACATATGAATATAAAGTCTGACTAGTGCCTGAAAAATCCTCTATAGAGGATGTTGCGAATGGAATGCAGATGCCTGTAGACTTCCAACAAGGTCTTGCGGTTCTTGATTTCCGAAGTGATCTTGTGGCTAGGAATGTTATTGCTAAGTGATAATGTAATCTGCTCCAGCAATTTGCAGAATTTCAAAGTATCCTTGGGCTTCAGGTTCTCATCCACTACTTAGTACGTCTGTCCCGATGGCCGCACACGCGAGTGGATGCTCCATTTGAAGTAGCTGTTCAGGTATTCCTTCAGATTGAAACACTGTTGCAGCCTTGCGCCATCCAGCGGTCTCCCTCTTTTCTTGATTAAGTAAAGCCTTACCGACTCTATGAGTTATTGTCTATTATTCGTTTCACCAAGTCCATTGTAGAATTATACGAAGAGAGGGGAGTTCTCGATTTTAGCTTTAAGTTGACTTACCATGAGGACGAAGACATTAGCTGCTTTCTAGTTTTTAGAGACGCTGCACAGCCTAATACTGCTTTTTTGCCTACCTATCGAATAACTGACCTCCATGAGCCAAGATTACTGTTCAGGAATGATGCGGATATTGACTCGAACGAATTGTCTCTGGTGCCAACTCGAGAAAGAGATGTTCGAGAGGAAGTCCCAGTCTTCAGAGAGCTGGAGTGACCTGGTCGAGTTAGGGGATGTTTGTTGGATGAGCGCCACCATCTGTCGATCTTTCTCTCCTTCGGAAGGGCGCGAGGGCTTCGCAACTCTGCTATTGCGTTTGGAAAAAGAACTTTAGTTTCGTACTCTATTCTTTGCGAGCAGCAGTCGACTGAAATCGGACTGTTTGGCTGCAACGAAAAAATTCTAAGCTTCAGCAAAACTACCGACATCGCTAAATGGCCTACTCGCTGGTGAGGACTTTTCTTCGAATTGGTTCCAGTTACTGTCTTCGATTGTCTCGTCTTTGGGGTTGTCAAAGCCACCAGAAGCCCGGAACTGCTCGGGACCACAGATTTCCTAGCATTCTTGCTGGAGTTCATGAACCTCCAGCTTGTTAATTTTATGTGCCGACTTATCCTTGATAATATCGTAGTGAAAAACTCGAGGCTTGGGGTCTTGGTTTCTTCGAAGGGGTGTTGGAGCAATGAGGCTGATGATTTTGTTGATGCTTCCGATCATCGAGGTGCGAAACGCATTTCTTGAACCCATTTGATTGCTTGATTTTTGCTGGGAGTCCTGCATAAGCCTACTTCTAGAACTAACAAAGGTATTCTGGTGGATTGCTTCACCGCTGAGACCTCTTTGATGCAGGTTTTGCAGAGATAAGACCTGCGACCCTTGATGTAAATACATAGTCCTCCTCGCATTCGATGGTCTATCCCCTTCTCCCACAGTTAGGTTCAGAACTTCTAGCTGGTTCTCTAATATCCTCTCTTTCGAAAGAGACTGCTGGGCAGTGCTTTTAGGTCTGTTCCAGCTGGGCTAGTGGGTTTCCGAGTCTTCATTGGAGGCTATGTTTGCCACTAACCCCTGCATGATGCTGCGGTTGATTTGGCTGATATTTTTTGAAAAACATGCGTTTAGGTTCTAGGCTTCCGACTCTGCTAAGTACTTACTGGTGCAAAACTCTCTGAAAATTTATTGGACAAAAAGGAACGGTGCTCTTTGTTTGGGCTAGCCTTTGGCGAGATTCATTTTATCTGCGACTTTTAGTCCTAATTACAGAGTTCCACGAACATATTTTTTCATCCCAAAGACCCCTAATGTGTGGCTGAAGCTCGTCAGCATTTTCCGCCGCATCCTGAGGGCTTCTAGAGCTACTACCTCACAGCTTTAATCCTGCAAAGCAAACAGAATTATTGACCTTACGGTTGATAGAGTCGCCCTGAGCATGCATACAGCAATTTTGTACTTGAGAATGTCTTCCTTGGCATAGTCATGTCTAGTTAACCCCTTAGATGATTGAGGTTATGGATAATTCTCAACCTCAAGACCCGTAAGCATGTTTTCCACGATTTGCAAGAGTTTCCTGATACTTTTGACATCATGACTCGGTACTTTTCTTCCCTGGCAGCAACTCTGCACACCCAATATTTATTTTCGAACGGCCACGATCTGGGAGACACTTTTACACATAAGCACGAAAGGGTGCTTCTGCGACGCGAATGTCACTATCTTCCGTGCGGATAAGATTTAAGAGTAGGAGTCTGCCAGGAACTGTATGTCTCGAAGACTCGTGACCTCGTCAGCCAGCTTGAAGTAAAGGCATGAAATGGTTTTGAAAGTGCTGAAAGCGGTACTATCCTCCATAAACTCTTTCTCAGCAGTCTGCAGAGCGTAAATCATTTTGGAATAGGTATCAGCCCAGTTGGGTTTATGCATGAGGAACTCAGTGGTCTTGATGCCCAGCAGGAAATCCAAAGGCCCTGGGTAGAAGGTGGTTTCCATGAGGAGTTCCTTGAAGAATTTATGGAAGACATGGTCACCGCCTAAAGTGAGGCGATCTATGGACTTGCTGAAGTTGTGAAGCATGCGCACATCCGAATAAATGGACTATGGTTATGAAATAGTTGCTATGATATTACAGGTATGCCTCCGCTTCCATGGCCTGCATGTTCTGGAGAGAGTATCGGTGTAGGATCTAGTTGTTTGGGGTGCGACTGGCGCATTTATATAACTCAATACGTGGATCATTCAGCCTTTGGTTTGGTCTGCCGTGCGGGACACAACTTCCATTTAAGATACAAGTAGTAGTATTCAAACAACCCCACGCGCAGTTCTTGTCGGCTCACACCCCGCTTCAAGTTCCTCTGTATGTACTTTTCACGATCAGCGATGATCCGTGTCACCATATCACTCGTCGAGATGCCCTCAGTTCGCTGAGTCGCAATAAACTTCCCAAGCTTCTTACAGAGAGCGTAGGCGTCGTCAATATCTGCTGTCACGTAGGGAATGTCGTCGTGAGCAACAAAATCGATTCTGTGGTCGTTAAGGAACTCTAAGGCCCGATAATGGCAAATATGAATAATGAGAGGACGTACTCTCGTCGATGATCCAAGGACCTTCCACTACTTCATCAACCCACTTGCAGGCTGCCACCATATCTCTTCTCTCCTTTTCGGTGTTGATACAAGAACCTACAGATGATAAGTCATTTAGATTCGGGAGTACCTTTGTATTTTTCGACGTCGTCCTGCCTGCAGACACCAGCAATCAAGTGGACCTTTTTACCAGGCATGCACTGCTTGGCCTGTTTGAGCATGTTGGCATGGCCGATGTGGAAGCAGTCGAAGACTCCATCAGCGTAGACTCTGTAAACGCGATCGTCAGTCATTCTGTGAATATGGTTAGAGAGTAATACTATTTTTTGTCAAATAAGTCTGTATTGCTATGCTTAGATGAATAGAAAAGCACGAATAACTAACTATTCGGTCAATTAGACTGTTTGATATAAACACTTACCTATGAAATTCTGGTTAGACGAAGGCGAGGGAATCGTCAGATGAGAAGGTAGATTTACCGTATCTAATGATGGTTTACCGAATGAAACCAGGTGTGGGGACTCGTTTAGAGACTCGGCATCATTGTGAGCTAGTGAAGGGGTATTAGAGGCTGTTCGAACTAAAGTCAGGATCGGCTGATTCGTCTTAAGTATAAGGGAATATTTAGTTATTTGATACGGTTACATTCCTTTGATCATTTGCTGTAATAATCTTGGTGAGCCATCGAAAAGAGTATTTACATGATATCGGTATCTAACCAAAGGGAGAGGCCACGGTATCTCTACCTCCGCCACCCACGATTCGAGTCAGAAATATCAACTACAAAGATCAGTCTAAACAAACTTATCTTAGTCGACAACTCCCGTTCATTAATTACCAGGCTACCCACCATGATTTTAGATGTATCCATTCTTCGGAGGGTTTGCACCATTTCATGGTCCTTAGAGATCCCCATACACTCATTAACTCAAGCCTGAGATCTAGGGACCAATCGTTGAAGTATATCAAATATAGATCCTTGCTTTTCAGAGCCAATTAGAATTGTTCTTGTGAAAACTGAGTATCTAAGCAAAGATTTGTTCCTATAAGATCGTCGTCTTTAGTCTGGTAGCCCTCATAAATGAGACTCTTTGTAACCAGCGAATCGTAAAGATGTTATTAACAATTTTCCGCAGTAGCTGTGTTGCCTCCTTATGACTTTTCCAATCCCTAATTCTTTCCTACTACGCTGGACTCGATCGTACTATAAACATAAGTTTAATTCTAACTCCTACTAATTCTGTTCTCCTTCATCTCACTTTATCCGTCATGAACCCTTACCAACTTAACGAAGAGCAGGACTCCATTCCCGTCGGACAGCCTATAACCTTTCCTCACAATCCATATACCCCATCTAACCATCACCTCCAAATCAGACTCCCCCACCAAGAACTGTTTCGCGGCTCTCTTCCCCAAGGTAGTCTTAATCTACCACAGAACCAATACCCAGTGCCAGTTGAGACGATACCTTTCTCAGCACAACAAGGTAACCCTTAGTCTAAATAAATGATCAAAAATAGATTTAGTCCACCAGAATAATATTCAAGGGTGTCCTTTCTGCCGATCGGTGAGGCCTTCGGTCCAGCTAAAGGTAACTGGCAAAGTGACTGTGGGTTGGGCAGTGTTTCTTTGCATGTGCTGCTGGCCAGCAATGTGGGCACCTTTCTGTGTCGATGGATGTCTGGATACCCATTTAGCCTGTCCAGACTGTAAAAACGTGGTGTTCAGAAAAGAAGCGAAATGTTGCCCTTCGTGAGCTGCTCATTTTATGTTAAATCAAGCAATGTATGTTTTTGGAGTCCTCATCAGCATCACTCTGTGAGCCGCTTTGTTCGTTCTTAGCTCCTTACCGCTTTATAATTTACAATTGAATCGACCACTGCCACAATGAAATTAACCCTTCCATCCTTCTTAAAGGGTTTTAGAGTCCTACAAAATCAAGGAGTTCTCGAAGTATTTTTGGTAGCTGTCTTGGCGATCACAGCCTCTCGTCAGCTCTCCGCTGGCACTTTCTTCTCAACTACCCTCTGTATTGTGATAGAGATGACAGTGAGTCTTCTTCCTCATGATCAACCAATTCCCCGCATGCTTGCCGGTACTCTTGCTCTACCGATTCTAGCTCTCAGCCCAGCAGACTTTGCCCAGACTATGGTGTACCCAATCGTATGCTACATTCTGCTCGCCTTAACGTACTCATAAATTCCTGTACATGCCGAGGCTATTTGTTTTGAGCACCCATAGGTTTTCTAGACAAATATTTTTCGAAAATGCGTTGTTCGGTATTGTTCTAGGCTCAGCCTTGAGTCTCTAACTTTCGCCTCTTGCCACATACCTTTTTAAATCAATCTTCGGCATGCTCCTGTTGCTAGGGTTTTTGTCTGTTCTTGGCTGTAAACCCTATATCAAATACCAGGGCCTACTAATCCTCAACTTGGTTCTGTGTTGTGGCGCCTTCTATCGCGACCTGCATTGGTAGTTGCTGAACTCTCCGCAGCTGGTAAGGATGTTGGCAGTAGGCTCCCTGGGTGTCATCGCAATGGTTTGTGGTGCACTGATACTTAGGCAGATTTCCTTACCGAAAATAATTCAACGAAAGATATTTCATTTGCCACCCCTAATCCTATTTCCATTTCTGCAAGCCGAGGCTCCAGAGCTATTTAAAATAGCCCTCGTCGGGTCTCTCTACGTACTAGTAGTCTTAGAATTCCTGCGGTACTATCATACAACCGATGGAGTAGACGTTCTCAAAGGAAGTCTGGTTCCCCTCTGGTCATGGATGCAAACATTCGTCGATGAGAGAGATAGAAACCTGTGGGTGACTCATCTCAGCCTCTTCGCAGGCACGATGGCTTCTTACTACTCAGAGGGAAGTTCGTTAGGGTTAAGAAATGCATCTGTGGTAATCCCAATTGGCGACGCGATGGCTGCGGTGGTGGGGGTCTTCTGCGGAAGAATCAAAGTATTTTCAATTTTGTGACTTCCCTTGTTTTTAACTCTGAATTTAGGTAAACAACAAGAGCATTTAAGGATATTTGTCTTTTGTTGCTTCAACGTGGCTGTTGTTCGCCGTCTTCAGTGGCCTAGCCTCCGAGAAAATGGAACAACGGCTCCCCCTAGTTCTGGGGCTGTTGGCAGCAGTAGAACTATTATCGCGTCAAATCGATAATATGCTCCTACCTATCTTGTTCCTGTTGTTGATGAGGATTTGAAGACCTGATGCAACGTTGGGCAGGCAAGACGAGATATGCGTGAAAATAAAATATTTTGGTGCACGAGAGATGCTATCATAAAGTATGTAAAAATGAGGGAGAGCCGTTAGGGCCGGATGATGTTAGGCGACGAAAGCATTTGTATAGGAGTCGGCTATGGAAGTGGATTGATTTGTAGATATTTTCAGAAGCTAGCGAGTGAAGACCAGGAAACACTATGTGGTGTAAAACAGGTCACGCTCACATTAAAAATAGAGCAAAACATCGCACTTATAATCATTAATAAAACTTGGAAATCAAATACTCTTCCTCCCCCCAGCGATAACGGGCCACCTTACCTATCTACTTCCTGTCCTTTGCCCAGCTACTCTCCCCATGAGCCTAGATTACTCTAAACTTGACCACGAAGTCAGTACCTTATCTGCCTCCAACTCTGCAGACTTCGAACTTATCCCCTCTGACCCCTAGCTCACCAAAAAGACATCCTGGGATAGCGGCATCGAACTCGGCGCCGAAACTGACTCCGAAGATGACAAGAAGCCTAGCATCTTCAACTCGATCGTGGGGTGGCTGACGGAGCAGGGTGTGAAGGCAGGGAACCCCCTTGAGATCGAGGAGGCTTACTACAGGGAGAGGCGGAACAAGATCCAACAGGAAGTGGCTCAGAAGAGCAACGGCTGGGTGGAGACGGCGGCGACGAAGAAGAGTACTCTAAAGCTGAGGCTACCGACCCTGAATCTAACTATCAGGACTTGCACTTCACTTTGATTGCCAGTTTTTAATATTTTATGCACCATTTATTTAATCCTTTTCTGCGCACCAAGTTTCCAAAACCCACATCTTTTCCAGTACCCTCTTGATTGTACTCAATTCCAAAACTCCCGCTCTTTACCTCACCTTCACCACAATCTCCCCCCACACCCCCTTATATATTATTCTTTATTCCCTTCGCCTCCGCCACATACCTTCTATCTACTTCCTGTTTTCAAATGCCAAACATTATAATATCCCCATTTAAGACTGCTTTCACCCGGCCAACTCCTAGCTCGCTACTGATCTTTGATCTCAATCTTCAATCTCATGTTTTGGCTAGCTAGATTCCAACATGACCCTGAGATAGATCCCCAGGTCACATATCTACTTCAAACATACCCCGTTCAACAATTATTTCAGAATCCCCCATAGCCACATCGCACTATAAGGGCCTCATTCACTTTTATAGCAACCTCCATAATAATGACAAAAATGTTCAAATTGTTTCCAGAACGTGGCTGTTAAGGCGCAGTATGAACAAAATGTGATTTGAATGGCACATAATGGTGCCTTGATCGTGGCTGGTACATAGAGAGAGGAAGGAGCTTGTGGTGAGTGTGGGAGTTGATGAGGAAGGTGTAGAGGATGAAGAGAGTGGGCGGGCAGATGGTGGAAGAAAGAGGGATGAAGTTAAGATACGTATTAAGTATTAGGGAAATGTGTATAGTTTGAATTTTCTGAAGAGCGAATGGTAGCAGCCTAACTGTTGCAGAGATGATTAATATATTGGGGACGAGGAACTGGCGATTACCGACAGAAAACACGTCACTCACCCCTCCTTCTTTAAATTCGCCAAACACGAATACCCTTATAATCCATTTCAAACCAACACTCCAAAACAACCAACAATCATGGCCCTCAAGAGAATTCAGAAGGAACTACTCGATCTCGGAAAGGACCCACCGGCCAACTGCTCCGCTGGCCCCATTGATGAAAAGGATCCCTTCCATTGGCAAGCCACTATCGTCGGCCCCGACGACAGTCCCTATGCCGGAGGTGTCTTCTTCCTCAACATCCACTTCCCTTCGGACTATCCCTTCAGACCTCCCAAGTGCAATTTTGTCACTAAAATCTACCACCCCAACATCAATGCCAACGGTTCGATCTGCTTGGATATTCTTAAAGACCAGTGGTCTCCTGCCCTGACAATCTCGAAGGTATTGTTGAGCATCAGCTCTTTGCTGACGGATGCCAACCCCGATGATCCCCTTGTGCCTGAAATTGCTCAGCTGTACAAGACAAACAAGGTGAAGTACGAGGCGACCGCAAGAGAATGGACCAAAAAGTATGCGCAGTGAAGGATAGGTTGTTAGTTCTCTATATATACAAGTGGATATTGATTGTATCATACTTTAAAACGATTTCTTCAGACTATCATATGTTTATTTGGGAAGTGGCCAACGACCTTAGGCTTCTAAGATGAGGACTAGGGACTGAATACATTTTCAGCTAGAAATGGCAAATATAAACCAGAGGCCCGACGTCTGACGTTATGGGTGCTGAATCCTTATTACATATTTTATTTCCTTTTCTTTTTGAGTCATTCCCATTAGTGACCATATTTTTCTTGCAGCTATCTCCACAAATGGGCAACACATCTAACAGACAAAGTCTCCAGTAATATCGTTCCCGCTTCGAAATCGTCCGTCTCGACCCCACTGATAATCTCACCTACTTGGTCGATAAGTCTAACATTGGCGCCTATTATCTCCTCAAAGAAATCTTTGTCAATGATAGCCATTCGGTCCGCGTAATATAGCAGCAGCTTGAGGATAAACTAAAGCTCCAGCATCCAAACCTATGCACTCTCAAAGGTACCCTAAGTTTTTGTGTTAGCCAAGAGTGCTCAAATATCTACGCTCATATCACACTTTTACTCTTTCCTAAACTTGGATTTGAACTTACACAAAATCAGACTACTATGTGAGCGAGGAAGAACAGTTCTGCAGCAAAGTATTGAGAGTGAGTGCTCTCTACGAGTTCCCGCTGAGGACCCTTTACGACGAACGAGTCGACCGAGCAAAGTCACTTACGACCAACCCGAAGAGTATCTATACCATTCACATCTTTCTGCTGATTCTATCCTTCTATGCTTGGAATAAGTTGGTCAACTCAGAAGATTTCAGCGCTGAAGAACTCTGGCAAATTATTAAAGCTGTCGTTTCAGGGATGAGCTACCTCCAAAAACACCAGATTGTACACGGTGCCGTTAGCTCTACCAATATCTACTTGGATCCCAGCTTCCGTATTAGGGTGGCCGATCCTTTTGTCAAGCATCAGAAATCTAATTTCGACACCTCAAGGCATCACCGCAGCTTTGTACATTCGATGTCAGAAACAGAGAGTTAAATTACGCGTTAAACTGTACTTGATCAGGTGGGTCTATACCTTTCCCCTGCCGAATTAGAAGCCATTCGTTAGCAATAGAGGAGGCCTGTTCAAAATCCGTACAAAACTGATGTGTTTAGTTTTGGAGTGGTGGTTTTGGAACTCGTATTCATGCAGCTGCAGGATGATGTGTATACGCCAAAAAGCAGAGCGAGAATCAATGAGGGGCTACTTAAGCATAGGCTTGAAATGGTGAAGAACAAGTACAATGGTGAGTTATCCTGCATTGTGGGAGAAATGCTGAGACTAGATGAATCGGGCCGCCGTGATTGGGTGGATTTGGAAAACTACTTGATACCAAGTTTCTCCAATTAGCTCCGTCCCCTGCGCAAAAATAGTCTAAAAGAAGCGAGTACAAAGCTGAGAATCCAGGATACATCCCATTACCGTGAGAAAAGCTTCCAAAATATCAACAGCAATAGTCAGCAGCCCCTCCCCCCTTCTCACCCTGCCCTTTTAGCAATAGTTGTCAATACTTAGGTGAAACCTAGTTCTCCAGCCCCAAGTGCAATTTACCCATCCACCATACAACCTTTGAATAAAAGAGTAGTAAGGTTGAGCGAACCACCTTTGCAATACTATAAATCCCAAGAACCAGCCCCGCAAAGTCCATCATTCGCCAGCGAGCATCGAGATAATCTCCATTAATTAGGTCTTCATATTCCTAGATTTGTATCCTTGGCTCCTCCTTGTAGCTATAATAAAGTTCTAGTCACCCATTAGACCCCGACAAATTCTCGTCCGAATCTTATAGGCTATAGACCACACGCCGCTACATTCCTTGTACCAGAAATCAAACCCGGATTTGGTAACAATATACAGAATAAGTACAGCGACAACCATAACACTCGAAGAGAATTCGAACCATAAATACCTCTCAGTGAGACGGAGAAGTGCACGACTGCAAGGTTGGGTACACAGTATGGACCTAATGGGACTATGGTTCTGATGAGTCCACCTGCTCACAGACTTCTAACATCTCCAAACAGTACTACTAAGTCTAGTCGGCCTTTACTGCATTCTTCAAAGCTGCACTTAAACGCGATCCAGCTATTTACTTTAGCAGAAACAAAAAAGAATACCCCCTTCAAGATCTTATCGGCAAAACCTGTGATCAAGACTCCTAATTCCTCCAGCACAGGGGTAACATAGCGAGCATTTCAACCCTTAGAACTTCATTCCTTAACTCCTCGCTTTAGCGTTCCGGATTCCTCCATGCCTGATCGTCTCTTCCACCCAACAAATTTATCTGTTCCCGCTATAACGCTCATAAAACCTCCCATCACATTTTCCTCTGCAGCCGAATCTGAATCAATACTCAAACCCCAGATTCGTTCTAATGAGACTATTGACTCGATGGAAGTCTCAAGCAAAGATCAGCCTCTGGTTCTGAATGCTCCAGGGCTGATTGCGGCAACAAAAACGAGGCCTGACGAAAACTCTAACATTTTAGCAGGCCTAGCACTCGATGAAATTGCAGAGACCTTTATGTCTATCAAGGTTTCAAGTACAATCTAGCAACAACCTAGCATGGACGAAAGTAAAAACCAGGCAGGAACTTTCCACCCACATAACACAAATAAAGAGAGTAGTTCTCTCCCTGACGTTGAATTCGTTAAGGAAACCTTCCCGCAAGGTTGCCGATACTAAGGCAATAAAATTGGACACGAACGTCATGGTCGTGGGAGGTTTTATTACAATGACGGAGGGTTGTATGATGGAAACTGGGTCCATAACCGCATGTAAGGTTTTGGCAGATTATTTTATGGAAGCGGTAAGATGGCATATGAGGGGAACTGGGCCGAGGATCATTTCCAAGGATATGGAAAGTTGTTTAACGAAAAGCCGAGACACATCTAAACATACGACTATACAAACTTCGATGGAGTTCAACACTAGTGGAGCGTCTACGAAGGTAAGACTGTCAGCCAATCATTATCTGAATTGTGGTAGGTGGGTTCCAACGTGACCTCAAAAGCGGCAAGGGCACATTAACGCTGCTCAATGGCGAGAGGCTCGAGGCTGAATGGAAAAGTGATCTTGTACACGGACCTGGCGTATTCAGAACTAGTAGTGGGCAGACAATTCGAGGAGTATGGCACGAAAACAAGCTTGTGCGTCTTTTATGAGGAACTCGTTTATCTATTGAATTTAATCTCAGTATTTTGATAGATCTGGGCCTATTCATGTCTATGGCATTATAATAAACTATTCCACAACCTGATTGACCCTCATCAGTTCGCAGCCCATCATTGCTACCCAGCCCACTGGTCAATGAACCTATCCAACTTCCAATAAGGAAAGCTCATCAATCCTTCTACCCTTATCATACGCTAACTCAGTGGTAAACCCTTCCCTTATCCCTTATCGTTCTCCCTCTAGTGTTGTAACACCTCAAGAAATCCAACGAAATGCATACTCTCTACAAAATACTCATTCAAGCTCTAAACAATATTGGATACAGGTATGTTTAGTTCCTCCATCAATCATTGTTAAAATTTCAATTTTTCGGGTTTATATAGCGAATCGGCCTTGACACTCGAACAGTAGACAGGAGTTGTGTTTCTAGACCCAGAGCTATCGGAGCTGCAAAAACGATTGAACGATGCTACTCTGAAGGCAATAAGCGAACAGGAAATAAAATTGCTGGAATCGATCATGAGTGAGTTTCCAGAAAAGAAGAAGAAAGAGCTGAGATTTCTAATGTTTTAACTAAACCTCACTCTGCTCTACGAGCATGAGAATGAAAACCCTGATTATGAGTTTAGGCTCATTTCTCTCATTCAAGAGTTCTCCGCTGCGAGTATTTAGGAACTTCCCAAAGAATTCGAGAGTCGCCTTGACGAAATTGTCCGGTCTCTCCTCTTAAAACAGACTACTTTCAAAGCACGAGACACGTAAACACCCTTGTCCTTACTATCCATCAACACGATCATTGCAGAGTTGTCAAGTAAATACTTATGAGGTGCTAGCGTACAGGAATCCCGCCCGATTGTCTTTCTCTTATTCTCAAGCAGTTTCTCAAGAACAAGAAAGGTGGACACGCGAACTTATACGATCTGATCCGATATGACTTGCCCAACCACTCTTCTGCTGAGAGCACCACACAATTGCCTCAAGTTCCCCTCGATCCACCTCTTTTTAATACTAAGTTTGAAATCCAATTTCTGAAGCTGAACCCGCGTGGAACTCTGTTGGTCACAGCAGGGAACTCGCCAGTCAGAAGCAGACAAAGCAACAAAAAGTAATGCGAGTTGACGTTATGGAGGGTTTTCGAGGCTTCCGCACAGCCGAAGAGTAACTATGAGCAGTATATAATAGGAAACAAGTTTGTCCAAAATCTCCGGATTGAAGACTTAATATGGCATTCTCCGAACAGTTACTCGCAAAGTCAAAGAAGCCGAACACATTAGGAGGTAGAATTTGTAATCACGGTATTCAATACAAAAATTACGATTTGGGACACTGAATTGCGAGAAGTCCACAGCATTGCAATCGTAGACATGTTGTGTTGTGCCGTCAACCCTCGCAACAACAACTTGTATGCTGCAGGCCTCTGTAACAAAGTACATGTCTGGGACGCCGAGGGTCAGGAAGTCGACGTCCTTCGAAGCCCTAAGATCAGAAGCATTTTCTTCAACCATTTGGGATCGAACATGTACGGAGTATCAGCGACCGAGTCGCGCATCATTAAGTACCAGACCATCTAACTGAAAGAAGAGAGTTCGAGAAAACTGGCCTCGAATGTGCTTCACTGCAATATGGGCTCCAAAAATATTATAGCCACCCTGAAAGATGAAATAGTCGTTCTTTCTGCTGAAACTCTTTAGATTTTGATGAGATTCAAGACTTGTACATACTCAGAAAACAGACAGTACTATGCATACAGTCGCGAGTATGGAAATGGCTGGATCATTTCCTGCTCTGGCAAAGAGACGTTCCTAGCCTTCAAAGTGGTTGATGCCGAATTCGGCCAACACAGCAACCCACTGGCTCTCCAGCTGGGTTCTGAGGCCACTAACAAGGTAATGTTCCAAAGCTGGCGGAGTCAGAGCAACTACCCCATCTTCGACGTCACTAACGGGGTGATGGGCGATGAATAGCGCAAAGAAGTACAGATGGTAAGCGCAAAGGAAAGATCAATTATTTTTTGGGGAGCAGGAATCGAAATAGAGACTGAGAGTAACGACGGAGACAAAAGAGGTATGATGGAAGAAGAAGAAGTTTCTGACGAATTTGATGAGGAGGAAGAGGAGCTGTTTGAGGAGGCCTCCATGTCCGAGGAAGAAGCATGACCCTATTGGGCTCGGCTGATCAATATAGTTAGGCAGCCGCTTCTTTAAGTCATCATAATTTTCTGAAATGAAGCACAAACTTAGTCCATTGGTTTGGATGCTATAAAGAATGTCAACCACATTGGTTCGCCGACCCAGCAAACTTTCTTCGTCAGTTCTTTAAGTTTCCCTTATTGTTTATCAGCTAGTTCTGGCGACGTCTTTCTTTTTCCTCCCTCTTCAGCCTTTCCATCCTCAGAATCTCAATCTTACTGACAGGCTTTTCCTCCTTCACACTATGCTTTTCTCTCGACCTCTCTCTGATCCCCGTCAGCTCTTCCACTATATGTTGCGAGTTCTCCACGATACTTTCGGTTTTGTTCTTCTGCTTGGCTGCTTTTTCTTTCTGCTTAAACAGGCCTCTAATTCTGCTCCTCTAGGCTTGTTCACGCTGTTCAGCCTCCCGATCTGAGGCTGTCTTAATGTACCATGGCTTCTTATGGTCATAGACTCCCAAAAACTTGGAAGACATATCGATGTCCTTTTCCTCCATCTCCTTGGCCACCTTCATCATGCGTGCTTCTCTGACTTCCTTATTGTTTATGAGTCTTTCTTAATGCTCAAACAGATTAATATGTTTTTTCTTCTCGATAATCTTGCTAAGTTCGTGGGTGACTAGACTTGAAGAAGCAGGCAACTCGACAGACTTAACGCCCTGTTATTGAAGCAGAGTTTCCCTGCGATCCTAGTTTTTCTTGGCTCGAAGTTATTCCTCGTTTTGACGTTTTTGGTCTGCTGCCTTTTTCTTATCTCTCTCGACGACAACTCTATTGTCCCAGTTGTACACGTTCCACTTCTTCTGCGGGAGAATGTTCAAGCCTCCGTGTCCACCCATCTTTTAGGAGATAATTAAAGTTAATTAGAGTTCTCGATATGCTTTAGAGTCCAAGGATAAATTTAGGATCGTAATATTTGATTGCAAAACATCAAGTCTCCCGATTGCTGCCTCGAAACACTCATGAGTTCCATCGAAATTCGAGTCAACGGCAGATACAGGCTGGGAGAGAAGATCTACAAAGGAGAGTATTCCTCCATCTACCTTGGCAAAAATGTACAGTCAGCAGTCTAATGTGCCATCAAACTAGAAAACAAAGACCGCCAGCCAAACTTCCTAGTCAACGAAGGCAATGTAATTGAGGCTATTCAGGGAGGAATCGGAGTCCCCAACCTGTACTGGGCTGGCACTGAAGAAAGCTTTAACTTTGTCGTCATGGATCTGTTGGGAAACACTCTTCAAGACTATTTCTAGATATGCAACAGAAACTTCTCACTCAAAACCGTGCTAATGATCGCGGACCAACTCCTAACTAATATGGAATACCTGCATTTCAAAGGCTTTCTCCACCGTGACATCAAGCCTTAAAACTTTGTCATGGGTCTAGGTATCCAGCTCTCCTCAACTCATCTTCAATTATAGGCAAGCGACTGCATCAAGTCTATACGATTGACTATGGCTTTGCCACATCTTACCTTTAGAAAAATGGTTAACACGCGCCCTTCGTCGAAAACAGAAAAAGTTTCGTAGGCACTCTCAAATATGCAAGTCTAAATGTGCATCGAGGGATCCTGAATAGCCGCAGAGATGACTTGTAATCAATAGGCTATTTGCTGGTCTACTTGATGAAGCAGGGGCTTCCCTGGGAGGGCTTATTCTAAAATATGGAGAAGGTTAGTCCCCAGGAGGCTATCCATAAAGTAGGGAGAATGAAGCAGTAGATATCGATAGAAGTAACAAACCAACGATAAAGAATTTTTAATGGGTGCTTAGAATCTTTGCGAAGGATTGCCGGTGGAGTTCGAGAGGTTTCTGCGGTACTGCAGGGAGATGCAATATCATGAGAAGCCCGACTATTCGTATCTCAAGAGGATCTTCAAAGAGAAGTTCATTTCGGAGGGCTACGAGTACGACTACATATACGATTGGATTCTGATTCCTCTCCGCCTCAAAGACTCCGACACTACGTCGAAGATCCCCCTCATCACCAAACTCCGCGAGCCAAATAAAACCCCGAGCATGATGAATCTATACCTCGAAAAGGACGAGGATCTTTCTCCTATTTCGCCCAAAAAAAATAACTTCGAGAAAAAAGAATCCCAGACCCGCACGGCCACATCTCAGATTCCAAACAGAAAGACAGAGGTTGCAGACGCCTCTAAGAAGAAAAAGAAGGAAGACTGCACAATTTTCTGATGAACTAAATATCGAAGCAATACTAATGTGAGAAATCAACATAAATAGGGTCAGAATCGGGAAAAGCATAAAGTCTGGGTCTGTGCGAGAAAGGGGTGTGATACGAGGAGGCATGCCCTGTTTCTTTTCTCGGGTTTCTTGTCGAGGGTACATAGAATGAAGTCCTTAGCCTCTTCGCTTACTTAGGGCTCTTCGGGGAATCTAACCTATTCGTTGACCTGCGAAGACGATATTTGGTTGGAAACTATAATTACTATTTTGCTCATCTCGCACTGCGAACGGATTTTGAAGGGATTCTTCCCGTAAAGCAACTCGTAGGCCAATATTCCCAATGACCAAATGTCAATCTTATCGTTGTACTCCTTCCCTTGCACCAGTTCTGGCGAAAGATACAAGGGAGTCCCACAAAGAGTCTTACGTCTCCCGTACGCAGCCCTCACCGCCCAGCCGAAGTCACATATTTTAAGCACGCTCTAAGTTTCAAAAAGTGCAAAGATCAAATTACTTCGTGCAGGATAATGTTTTCGGGCTTCAGGTCTCTGTGGATGACGAACTGACCATGCAAATATCGCAGAGTCTAGACGACCTGCTTCAGAATGTAGGCTGCTTCTCTTTCGGGTAGGAGTCTCCTCTGTTGCATAAACTTGAAGAGATGCCCATCGGCGCACAGCTCCATGAGCAGGTAGATGTTTTACTGGTCGTCAAAAAACCCATAGTGTCCAACGACGTGGGGATGGTTCAGGTAGATACCAATCTTGATTTCTCTAATCATCGTTAGGGCTAACTACCCGTTCTGGATGTCCTGTTTCTTGATTGTCTTCATCGCACAAATAAATCCTGTGGCCTTGTGCTGTACCAAGTGCACCACTCCAAGTACCCCTCTCCCCAGCAACTTTCCCATATTGAAGTCATTTAAACAAAGAGTATGGGGGACGCCAATCTGATTGTTGAAAGATATTTGCGAAGAGTAGTTGATTGATAAGTCTTAGGAATTGCTGATGAGGGCGGCTACTTGTTCCAAGTCTTTCTAAAGCTATGTTTGGGGCTAGGGATGCTTAGGAGAGTGGGTGATAAATTGTTATGGGTCTGGTAGACACGGGGCTAGATTGTAGCTTATTTTTGTTGGAGCTTGATGGTTGATCTGTGGGGTTGACTTGCAGATAAATGACAGTTGTTTTTACAGGTTCTGTTGATGTGGGCCTTAAGATTTATTGATACCATGAAAGGGCGAGGATTGGACGGATATGGATGGCACTTTTCTAGGTTTATTCTGGTTTCTTTGGATGTTTCTACTAGTCTCAGAAAACGACAGTATCCTCCATCCTTACTTGTGCTGGCTTGTGAGCCTATTGTCATCTTTGGAGACCTCATTATCCATTGATCTTTGGAGCTACTTTTCTTAACTCGAACAGTTGAAGGATAGTCTTTATGGTCCCCTACTTTAAGTTCCAAATACCCTCACTGGTTCCCCTGTGCCACCAAATCCTTCCTAATTCTTGTTCGCCGATTGAAGAACAGACATAGGCAGTCGAATGCCAAACTTCAGGGCCGTCGTACTACCACTCAGATTCACGATTTAGTTTTAATTTCTGCCGCAGCTAGCATCATTAGAAGTCAGCAACTGGAGGTCTGAGGTGTTTAGATGTTGTGATATGGCTCGGAGAGGGTTGCGTTCCTGAACACGCGAGGTCAGATATTTTTTTTCATGTAAATTGTTCAATTCGTATTTTGTCCTGGCGCAGTGTTCCTGATCTTTGTGACTTTGGTTCGGCATTAAACCGGCACATTCCTTTTTGTGAAAGGACTCCGACAGTAGGAGCAGTGTTTTGTATTTTGGATAACACAGCTTCTGGGAGACGGCTGAGAGAGGGGGCTGATCAAAGGTATGACTTTTGAGAAGGAGTTTTCCGGTGGGCGAGCGTGTATAAGCAGCGAAGGAAAGTCTGAGAGGAGTGTGGGGAGGAGAGGGATTTATAGTGTGTTTAGAGCTGGAAGGGGAACTATAGACGGGGTTCATTTTAATCTTGTAATAGGAGGAAATAATAGAATAGTTTTTCTTCCATTGCTTTCGGAAACATTCAGTCTCGCGCTCCCTTAAAATACCACAGACACATAATACATAAGCTTTTTAGAGACTGTCGATTGCCAGCCCCACCGCTCTACTTATACGGGTCCTCGGTCTAGCCAACAATATCACAAACAACACTATTCTGTCTTTGCATGCCCTAACACCAATATATACGTCCTCCCTATCAATATCGCCTCACACTTTCAATATTTAGTTATTTGACAATACACTTGCCTGTCCTTAAAGCCTACTTGTGACATGACCGACGATCCATCTGAAGGCGACCAAAACAAAAATAATGCCCATAACCTTGATTATCCCAGTGTCAGCGTTATGGATTCTGGGCTCTCTGCTACTCAACTCCTTACAGACAACCTCGATAACTACACTCCCATCACTCCACAATAAATTCAGGAGTTTGCAGATCCCGACCCTGAGATTCCTTATGAGAGCAACCTGTTTGGAGTAATCATTTAACTTAATACCATCCATCCTAATCGTTTAGATCAGCATCAACATTGCAGAGGCAGTCAGCAAAGGCACAGGAATCCAGAAATACACCACTTACTACATCAAAGGGCAGGACAAAAATGGGGAGTTTGAGATCTACAGGAGATACTCAGAGTTTGATAGTCTGAGAGATGCCCTGTTGGCCCGGTGGCCAGGCACTTTCATCCCTGCTATTCCAAGTAAACAAGTAATCGGCAAAAACGATAATCAAGTGACTCTCAACCGGATCAGATTCCTCAACGATTTCCTCAGGAAGACGGCCAACATCACACATCTTTATTATGGTGAGGAGTTCCAGATTTTTTTGCGCAGCACCGAGTCTGACGTGTCCAAGATCCTGAACCAGTACAAACGAGAAGCTTACCCCTAGCTGCTCCAGAAATATAGGGAGGCCTTCACTGAGTTCCTGAACCCCAAAGATATCCAATAAAGTCAGCAACAAATTCTGAGGTTCTAAGGCTTCCTCAAAGAAAATAGAATGCGCATTAACGACTTTAGGAAAATGGCGCGCGCCTTGGCAGAGAGCCGCCAGAGGTATGACGACAAGTTCAGCCTGGTTTTCGAAAAAATCTTACCTGACTATGAAGCCAACTCCATGTTGGAGTTCACTGAGGGCAATGAATCAACCCTGCTTTTTAAAAAGGTAGGTGAGTATCCCCAACTGGCTTGCAACAAAGTGAAGTAAATCCGTCAGAAGAACGCTTATTGGCTTGTCTACGATCTCATCAAATTCGAGGAACGATAAATGGAGGTATCTCTGCAAACATTACATTCGTATTCAGGCACTCACGTAAGCATTCCGCGGACTCCAGTCCATAGTGCACCGAAGGGAAGATGCCATCAACGATATCAAGAACAATGACGAAGAGATCTAAAACATGACTCAGGGCAAGACGACCCTCCGATCGGTGCTGACGAAAGGCACGAACGAGGAAATTACCGTGAAGCTGCGGGCTCAGAATGAGGAGTTTTAGAAGCTCAAGGAAGTGTTGCAAGAGATCGAGAACATCCTGACTGAGTCCTTGTACCGTCGGGTGATTCCAGACTTCAAGGTAGAATTAAGCAAATATTTTGATTTGATTTGATTAGACGACACGCCAAAACTTCCTGAACAAAGCCATCAAGAAAGTATTTTCATTTGAACTGTACTGCCTGCAGTTCGAGAAGGAGTACTATGAAGGAATGAAGGAAACCAGCACACAGATGTGGGAGCACAGGAAACAGCAGCTATGATGGCACCCATGGGCTCTGTCAGAAAGTGAAGAGCATCCATTTTGAGTAGAATTAACAGATATAGTATCCAAATAGGTTGATTGTTAGACAGACTCCATCAGAACAGTCTACGGGACATATAATAGTTTATTTTCCAAGTTAGCCATTTCAGACTCTTAACACTCACGGCGACTCAAAAAATACTCAAATAATCACAGTTAATCACCATGCATACACATATCCAAGACTCTGACAGCCTCCCCATCACCTCGGCCTCCCTCGATAAGGACACCTGGAACCGCCGCGTCACTCTCACCCTCATGTCCTCTTTTCCTGCTGAGGAGGCATCCCTACCTGCACTCCCCTATTTAGTACATCTCGTCGACACTCTCCACAAAGCAGACACCATCTAAGAAGTGTTGGCCGACGAACAAGTCCAATAATACTTCTTTTGTTAGGTGTTTCCGATCGCTTGCCGTAAGCTCATCAGCTCCAAATACTTTAAGTAATCCTTTCTTTTTGACTCTCCACATTCAAATCTGACCTTGACTGTGGGGCTGGGCGACTCCCATCCTGCTGGTTGAAGGCTCACTGTTGGAATATAGGAGTGAAGTCATCCTGGGCATGAGTAACAGTATAATCGAAGGCTGCATGGGTTTATACAATAAGTATCGAAGACAAGTGCTAAAATATCATCAGTTCGCTTAACTGATCGTGATTGTCCTGGACCCCGAACTCCAATACTTCAGGACCAACAACCAACTAGAAAATAAAATCTATGTAACGCATTCCCTATCAACTCTCTCTTCTTGCTTTATTCTGTGTAGCCCTGGCTCTATTACCCTCCTGCCACCCAAGATAATTCTTAGCTATTCGCAAATACCCTCCCTGGATCTCTTATCGACGCTCTTAAATACTCTAATGAGGTAAAAAAAGCCACATGGGCTCGCGCTGAACTCATTCGAAACGATGGTTTGAGTATAGAAATCCGCTACCTCAATGACTACCGAGAAGCAGTCCGCAATCTTCCCATAGATACAATCGAAGTGGCACCTTTGGCCACACGATCTGAAGATTTCGACTGGCGACTTTCCCTCAAGGAAGGCGATGTTTTGGATTGTTGTGATGTGAATGGAATGTGGTACGTCTCCACGGTTGTTAAAATTCGAAATGGTCCTAACAACTCTAAACTTCTAAAAGTAGGGTTCAGAAGGTATACCTAGAATGGAGAAAAGATAGACGCGCGAGGCAACAAGTTCTAAGGGCTAAGCGAAGTCTTTGATGAAGACAACATCGATGCCACAAGCCCTAAAGTGCAAAGGTATAGCACGATGGCCAAGGCGGGTGAGTACAGCATAAATAGGCATCACACCGAAATTTTGAACGATTATAACGACCTTGAGTTCTAGTACATGAATGGTGAAAGAATTTTTTACATCCCCAGGCCTAAATTTATGTCAGGTCTGCTGTTTCGGATCGCACGAAAGTTTATTGCAGAGGGTGGCTTCGAAAAGCTTATCAACCATCTCAAGACAGATAAGAATATCTAGCTGCTGGTCTGGGTGGTCGTAGCTCTCGGCAACATCAGCCAGAACCTGCACAAAAACTATGTCCAAGAAATCACGGAGCAGCTCAAACCTGTTATCCACGCCCATCTTTACGACGACAGTATAGAAACTACCAACAAAAAACTCACAAAGGAAAAGGAAGAATTTTTGTTCCAAGGGATCAAGAATCTCATGAGGAGATACCTCACACAAGAAGAGTGCAAGCTTTATGAAAGCAGCTAGAAACTCGGGTTAGCCCTCCTTTGTCTCAATAGCGACACCCTCAAGAGAAGAATTCAAGGTATCAACCAGCTTAAAGATATTCTAAAAAGCTACAAGAACCTCCTGCCGACAGGCGCCTATGGATCCGTGGTCTTCTATAAGTCTTCTACGACCCTCAATACGGATGAACTCAGGATCTGGCTCAGTTAGAACAAGATATTTGAGAAGATTTACATAGTAAATAGTCACGTTCAGCTTGTGAAAAGGTCCACCGATTTCCTACGTTTCCTGATAACTGAAGACAGCTTATAAGTACAAGAGCTGGCTTTGCTCCTGAAGGCAGCGCACAAGAGCGACTATGAGACCAAACTCTCTATCTACAAGCTATTAGAGGACGTATCGAAAAGCTTCAAAAAACAACACATCGAGTTTCTGATTGACGAGATCTTGGAAACAAATATTAACTTTGTGCTTTGTGAAGACATAGACTTGCTCTATCAGCTGTCCCAATATTCCAACTACTTCCCTCTGTAGAAAGTAGTGCCTTACTTCGAAAATATAATCATCTGTGGGTGTTCGGCACTCGACAGCAACACCGCGTCTCCCATTCTTTTAGAGTCGGCCATCAGGAAGTATACCGATATTGTGGGCAAGAAGTACTAGATGAGGACCCAGAGGATGAGTGTCATCTAGGACTTCGTGAGGAGATTCAGGGAAGGACTGAATCCTGTTGTGATCGTAAAGGTGCTGAGAAATATAATTTAGAACGTATCGATCGCAGGAGAATGTAACAAGTACGATATCCTGGAGAATCTGCAGAAACTGGCAATCGATCGAATTGCTTATGAGGCGATCTTGCAGGCCAAGTCGAATACGAATGGCTGTCGTCTGCTCCAAATCCAGGAGTATGTGCTCGGGTTCCTGAAATACATCTCGACGACTTCAAACCGTGTTAAAATTTCAATGGACATATTCGTCGACATCTGGCGCCTCATGGTCAAGTAGTCCTCCGACAACGCAGAAAAGCATCTCTTCTATAACTGGTGCGCAGAAATCTCTAAGGCCGATTGCCTTGTTGAGGATTGTAAGTCTACCAACAATTCATCTGCCCTGGTATTCCACTAATTCTTCTAGACCCTTACTGCACCTGAAGAGCTTACCTCTCTCAACGAAAAAAGCTTTGAAATCATTAAACATGTGTTTGTTGAAGTCAACAAACGATAAAATGCTTTATCAGTCAACACAGTTTTCCGCAACCATAAGGAGGCCAAGGTTTACAAACTGAAAGTCCCTTTCCGAAAGCTCGTGCTTTACGAGAGATTAGTAAACGTAATCTATAGTGTGGTTGAGGAAGCAGTAGCCAAGTCAGCTGGAGACTTTTTCAGCACTCTATATACCACCCAAAACCTGAGTCTCGAGGATCGCAATGAATACTACTCACAACTGCTTGATGACTTCTTCAAGATGGCAGCTCTGCCAAAAAATGAGAGTTTGAGAAATGCCAAAATGATCCAGATACTGAAACTACTGGAATGCGTGATTGACGAGTCTGAAAAAAACGGGAGTGCGGGGCTCAAGTGTCTAAATAACCTACAAAGTGGAGAAGTATGGAACTTACAGATTTATAACTAAGTGACGTTTGTGAGTGACGCCATGAAAAAATCAGACATTAAAGTGTCTTCCAACACCAGTGTCTTCGAACTCAGGACCACTTTAGCCGCACAGTTCGGCATCAATTGGCAGGAACTAGTCATGATCCACCAGGGCGAAGAAATCACAGACTTACTGAACTGCAGAACTCTCAGATAACTCAACCTCAAGCTATCAGAACTCATCACTTGTTCCAAAAAGGCCAGTTACCTTATTCCTGAAGAGCTCCTCATCCATGACGGAAAGCTCGTGTCCCAGGCTGTCAGAGCTATAGGCATCGCCTACAAAAGGTTTGCAGACGCTGATGGTCGAATGGATCGGGAACGAGTGCGGGCGTTCGTAGGAGCCAACCTGGGGGACAGTACAAAACCTTACGATGACAGGGTTGCGTTCTTCTTCAAAACGTATGATAGTAATAACAGAGGTTACCTGACTTTGGAAGACTTTATCTAATTCTACACAGGACCTGCGAAAGAGAAACCGTCCGTGGTATGGGGAAATCTGCGCAACCTGGGAATTCGAAATGACTTCAAAATATTCGACGATCCAGAAGACGAGGTCGCGCAGTCTGAGTTGCCCAGGCATCTGCTGGGTTCCCAGCCCCATTTCTATGGGGCACTGTTCCAACTTCTGGACGACCAAAATGGGACTATTGCAACGACGGCCTGGAGCTTCTTGCAAAGACTTCCTATTTCATAGACTCTTTATCAAGAAATCATGGATCTCGACGTCATTGGTTTGCGAGCCCACCCCGATAAATGGGAAATCCTTGATAATAAATCGCCGTACAGGCTCCTCTATGTGCTGCACATCCTCGAGTATCTCACAGAAGCAAACGTAACCACCCAGAATGGTAGGAAATGGAGTGATATTTTCGTGGAGTGCTTAGGGTACGAAAAGCTGTTCCGTGTTCTGACAGCTTTGAATCGCCAAGGTTAGAGCACAAACATATCGCACACGATCCGGGAACATCTACTAAAGGTGCTTAGCAAGAGATTGGCGAAAGTTTTCGCTACTCCAACCCTACATATTGGACAGAGCATCCTTTGCTCAGGACTAGACCTGGAGGAAATCGTCCTGTATATTAAAAACAAAGGTCAAGCAGCCAAAAATAGTTCTAATATCCTTCTGCATGAGTATAAAAAAATCGAGTAGGCTTCCTCTATTGTGCAAAGTGGTGAGTGGCACGGAACCAACAGGCTAGAAATGGCTCAATAAATCGTCAGTCTTATCGGTTACTTGTGGACCAGCGCTTCGAATTCTGCAAACAAAGATATCCAACTATCCCACTGCCTCTGCATGCTTCTTGGTCTGATAGCTGATCAACACTGCTAGGCCATTGTTCGACCTTTACTGTAGGTGTTCACCAGCACCCCACCTTGTTCCAACGGATAGAAACCAATCGACAGATCTTCACCAGTCAAGCTGTATAGATTCATTCTTGCGCTTGCGCTTTCCACTCAAAACAATTCTATTCAGAAAGAGATACTAGCATAGTTTTTTGTGCTTCTGAAGACAGACTCTAACCTATCGACCAGATACTTTAAAACTTTGTCAGTACTCGTTTCTCATGTAGGCATTCCAGAAAACCTAGACAATGTGCCCTCCATGCTTCTCAGCAGAATCCTCAACGACCCCCGAGAACAGGTCGCCGAGGGCTGTGCACTCCTCCTGGTCCACATGCCACTTAATTCCTCCCAGTTTTAAAGTACTGTTATCTAACAGCTCTTTCGAAAATGCCTGTTTAACGAGTCTAATGTGGTGTGCAAAAGTCAAAGTGCACGGGAGGCCCTATACGAACTGCTGATCAGACTTTGTAATTCGATAGAAACGACGCAAGCCCTGTGCTCGCTGACCATCTCGATCCTGAAAAAGTGTGTAATGTAATCCAGGACTCTCAATGCTAATAATCTCCTCGGGAGGTCACCATTTGGGTATGCTGGCCTAAAGAACCTGGGGAATGTGTGTTATATGCTTGCAATGATACAACAGTTCTATTCCAATGTCAACCTCCGGAATCTTGTGTTCAGAATAGACGATCAAAAGCCCTCTAATCTCGCCGAAGCCATAAACTCAAACACTTCTAAAGATGCTGTCCCTACCTTCCGCAGCGTTGACGATAACCTTCTGCATCAGTTCACCCGGATGTTCGCCTACATGCAGCACAGCCAGCGACAGGACTTTAACCCTCAGGATTTCTGCTATAGCTTTAAAGATTTCTCAGGTATTCCCGTGAACGTGACGATCCAGCAGGACGCCCAGTAATTTATTTCAATGTTTTTCGACCAGATGGAGAAGACTGTGAAAGACACGCCTTTTAGGCATGTATTTGAAGGTTATTACGGAGGAAAGTATTCGAACATCATGACTTGCGACAAGTGCCAAGCAGTGAAGTCCATGGAGGAGACATTCTATTCACTCTCACTCGAAGTGAAGAATTCCAAATCGCTTGCCGATTCGTTTAACAAACTGACGCTGGGCGAGACTATCAATGATTTCAGGTGTGATTTCTGCAATCAAAAATCTGATCTCCACAAAACTACCAAAATAAGCTTTGCTCCTAACTACCTCACCCTTCACCTCCAGAGAATTGTCTTTAATCTAGACACCTTGCTTAACTAAAAAATCAACTCTAGGTTGGAGTTCCCCATTGAATTCAATCTTCTGCCCTACATCAGGGACAGTACGCAGCAAAATGTCAATAGTTTGGACTACGACTATCGATTGGCTGGTGTGGTAGCGCACTACGGCACTGCTGATTTTGGACACTACTATTCTTTCATTAAAACTGGTACGGAACAGTGGCTCGAGTTCAATGACTCTAAAATTTCAGCCTTCGACATCAAAAACTTGTAGGCAGAATGCTTCGGAGGGCAGTCATAGTACGTTTTGTAGGATGAATTTGAACTGGGAAAGAAAGAAAACAGTAAGAATGCATATATACTCATCTATGAGAAAGTGAAGAAGCATAGCATCAAGCTGTCATTCACAAAAGGCGTGCAGGACGTTGCAGCCGAAATGCAGAGACTCAAGCTCAGGACTCAGGACGAGGAAAACAAGCCAAAGTAGGATTCTAAAGAAGGGGTCATCGAACTGAAAGGGTAAACGATTCAGGAGGAATAGATTCCGGATACCCCCTCCAAAAAAAGGAAAGAAGATGAGTTCTAGTAAACCCCAGTCCCCAGAAGGTTTTCTAAGCACCACGAAGAAGACATGGAGAAACCGCCTGTTAAAGACTTAGATTTAAAACCAGAACCCGAATCAAAATCAAATTCATCCACAGAAGAACCCACCCCAACACACCAGCCTTAAAACCCATCAGAAATTCTCATCGAACTCACCAAAGAAATCCCCCCTCCTCCATCGATTCCCTATTTTACCGAAGTCTAGGCCGATAATGCTCTCTTCTAACTTGAGTCTAATATCTGCTCAACAGCCTTCCTTCGGTTTTACTCGCGCCTCTTACAACTTAAGTTCTTGCCGCCCAACATATCTATAGATGTCTATGAACTCACGCAGAAGCTATGCTTCGGAATGTGGCTCAAAAACCCAAGTCTCAAAGAGGTCCTTAGCGGACTTGAGGTGACTCTCGCTGGTAATCCTGTAGTGGCTCTTGAAGTCCTAAAGACTGAATCTCTCCAGACCATGTTATTAGAAAACTCTGATACGGACTTGAGGGTCTGTATCGCTAATCTTTTAGCGAAAGCAGTAAACTGTCTGGTTTCGTCACTAGCACTTTCTCTGAAAGAGGAGGATAAAGAGACAGAAAACCAGGCGGTGGTGGGATTTCTGGATACTATGCTGAGACACCTGCCCGTTCTAGTGGCCAAGAACTGGATGAAGTTTAGCCAGTACTTCTAATTTTGGAAGCTGGTCGCTGAACAGAAGGGCCAACAGTTCGTCTACCTCATGCGCAAGAAAATAATTTCGCACTTTCTTGATTATTTTCTGGAGAAGAAATCCCCCTTGGGAATCTACGTCAATAAGAAGTATCCTTTCGGCAACACTTATGTCCAGCCCAACTTCATCTTCCTTATCGCCACTGTCTCTGAACTCCTCACACATATTCTCACTGAACACCCCAACGCTCTCTCGGGTACCGATCGACAGATTGTCCTCGACCCTTCTGTACTTGACAAACTACTCACCGATAAAAATGACTAAATCGTCCATAAGATCATTGCTCTGTGCTGCCGAGACTCCCTCGAAGCTTCATAAAAGGTCTCTATCATGCTTCTGAGGTCGATCAAGAGAGTGGGCTATACTCAGGTTCAACCTTATTTGGAAGCAATGCACACGCTGCTAACGATCAAGGACAAACTGCAAGGCGTCAGAGTGGGATGGATTTTAGGCGTGCCTACGCTGGCGCTGTCGACGATGACGAAACAGTTAACGGCGATGAATTCATTTTCGGTAGAAGACCGGCTGTATAATTTCGAGTCGCCGCTGCACTTGGACACGCTGGAGTCGGTGCTGGAACAGATGCTGAAAAACTATCTGAAACAGACAAATTTCTGTACTTTCTGTCTGAAGGCAGTGATGAAGCTAGTGCTTGAAGACGAATACATTTTTAAATATGTGGCAGAACTGCCTCCGCCTTCATTGGTCTACGCCAAGTTCTCTAATTTTCTGGAGGAATTCGCCAACGAATCCGTCGACGATTCCCGAAGGTATCCTGTCGTCGGCTACAACAAAGAAGAATTAGCCAAAGACACCCAGCAGATGCTCCAGTAGTTCATCTCCAGAATGAGATCCCAAGACTACACTCAAGTGTAACCCACAGAGCCTGTCGTCCCCGCCCTTAGTAGTAAGTTCGAGGTTACGGATACAGCAAAAGTGTAGGAGCAGCGTGAAAAACAGCCTGCATAAAGCGAAGTATACCTGTAGGAATCCTCCTTCGAATACTAAAAATATCCGAGCAGTGACGCATCTCTCTAAAACCACTATGGCAAAGACACCAAGGATCTGAATAATTCACAGGAAGGGCAGTTCGATCTTGAGGTCATGCAGGACTTCATGGCTGAAGCAGTGCAAGACTACCCAGGCTTCGAAGGAGGGGTCGACATCAGTAGTATCCAACCACGAGAAGAAAACTAGTCTAGAAAGGAAGCTGCAGTAAACAATGGAAGTGAAGCTACGCCTAACACTACGATAATGAATCAGGCAGTTATCGAAACCACTGGCAATGAGCCTGATGAAGTGTAGCCCCTGCTCATGAACTTTGTGGACGGAGTCATTCAATTTAACCCGGAGTACAACCTTGAGTAAACAAGCGGTAACACCGAATAATACAAGTAGTCAGGAGCGGCTAGGGAATCTGCATCGTAGATTCTGCAATATCTCGAGGTGAAATAGTCACCCCCAACCGACCCTTACTCCACTTTCATGGCTCCACCCCCAATGCAAGAACCAATCAAAAATACTATATCGTAGGCGCTGCATCCCTGCAATTTTAATTTCGTGGCTACCAGCTCCGAACAGTTCCATGGGGTGACCATCACAAACCACTAATCCGTGGTCACCTTTATTCGAACACAGCCCAACAATAAAAAAAATGCCTCTTTAACAACAAGTTTCAAAAAGATCAGCGAACGGATCCCTGCGGAAATTCTAGAAAATGCCAAAACTGAAATTGTGAAGGGAATTTGGATCCACAATCCTACCCGCGAATATGTGAGGGTGAAGTGGAGGTACGGCACATGCTGTCTCAGACCCGCAGAACAAGCGTGGATCTGGGCTGACAAGATCGTAGAAGTTCTACCTACTTCCCTCGACAATGAAAGGAATATCGATAAGATGGTGTTGTTCTGCGACTCAAAGTTCCATACCGATGGTTGAAGGTTGGCAAAGGAATGTGCATTTCTTATGGCTGGATGCTGGAGAAAAATATGCTTAAGGTTATTTATTGTCTTATATTGGTAGGTTTGGAAACTTCAGAACTATGTGATGACGATATCCCGTTCCCGCTGTGCTTCTATGTCTTTCTTGTTCTTGTCCACTAACTTCTCTAGCATACCATCAATATCCTTCCATATGGAGACGTTTCTGATGATATCATTGGTTTTCTTCACCAGTTTTTCTGCCACTGCCAGTTAGCCGTTCAGCTCTTTCAGAAGAGTGGATTGGTTGACTTCTCCCATTTGGTCGGCGTTGCGTAGCTGGGTGTGGTACATGTAGCGTGTCTTCTCCAGGGAGTCTGTGTACTTGCTGAGGATGTTGACTGTACGCTGGTAGCTCTGGCGTAGCAAAGTGTCGAACTCAACTTCCATTCTTTGAATTTAGTCCTTCATGCTCTTGAAGACGAGAGCAGTGTGATTAGAAATAGCCTGGTAAGTCTCTGCTATAGTCGAGCGTGTCTCGCCCATGTTGAGTTCCCACTCCTGGAGTCTATCGACGACGCCATCTAGTTTCTCTTTTATGCGCATTGACTCGAAATATATAGTTTTGATGACTTTTTACAGAGGGATGATGGCATGACCTTTATGCTTTTGGTCTTTGTGGACACAGCCTACGCACACGATTTCTTTATCTTTCTCGCAGTAGAGGTTGAGCAGTTAGTCATGGACCAGACAACGAGGCTCTTTCTTGTTCATTCTGGTGTAGATGCCAACCAACTTTTTGCGTGACTCTTCGATTTATTCGAAGGGAAAGGGCTGAAAGTTTGAGAAGTTGAACTTCGAATAGATGTCTTCCAACTGCCCGAACACGAATACTTTTTGCTTAATTTTGAGGCCCGATGTCGGGGGCGAGACTACGGACGGGGGTTGCTGTTTAGAGGAAAGGAGAGGTTTGGGCTGGATAGTGGTGGAAGTCTTAGCAGGACTAGTTGTCTTGAGAGAACTGACCTTGGTGGGGGAAAGTCCTTCCTTGTTCTTGGTCTGCCTGGAGTTCATCGCTGTCGGGATAGGTCTATAATGTTGTATTAACTGCTGTCTGATTCACTTCTTAGGATAAACTGCTAATTACCAGCCGTCCTCTAATTTTACATGCAGGATCGAGAGAAGGCCTTACGCGAGACCCAGCGTCTGCAACAAGAAGTCAATACGCTCTACACCCGTTGTCTCTGTCTCGAAGGTATATTCTACAATCCCCCAATGCAGCATAGAGACCGAGACTGCTCAGAAACGACTCCTTAGCCAGCAGAATACAACTATTGAAGGCCTAAAGCTGCAGCTGAAGCAGGCAAACAATAAAGTCCGAGAGCTAAGTTTCGAACAGTCCAGCCGAGAATCTCAGCTGGAGTTTGTGCTGCGCAGAATGGAGGAAGAATTAAATTAGAAGAATTAGAAGTATGAGAAGCTTGAGAGTAGAGTCTTGCCTCTGCTGGACTCCGACACCGTAAGGTTGAAGGTGTTGAACGAGGTGGAGTTTCCGCATCGGCTCGAGATCGAAGAAAAAGACGCCATCATTCAGAAGCAGAAGGAAGAACTCTTCGAGCGGCGGAGAGAGGTCGAAATGCTGAAGTCGCAACTCGAGACTCAACTCCTCAACCACGAACGAGATTTGCGTGAAGTCAAGGCCAAACACCGAAATTAAATCAACAACGCTCTTCTCGATTTAAATGCCTACGAAAGCGCAGAGTTCCTGAAGAAGAGCCATGAGAAGATCGAGGCTATCCTCCGGAAAGACCTCGAGTACTTCCGAAAGAATTACTTCGACTGCGAAGAGCATCTGCACCGGCTCAAAGCTGAATTGGAGACGACCAAGAAGGAACAACAGAAAAGCATTGCAGAACTACTGGAGTAAGGAAGGACTCTGCGATAGGAAAACCAGAAGCTGCGGCAACAGCATGCCAGAAGTTGAACTTATAGCATATAGCTCAATATATATACCAAACTTCTATCACAGATTGGTTAGGATCTCGATGAGAGTTTCAAAGGACTTTGGGTTCATTATGGCATGATCTGAGAAATTCTTAAGTTCTTTGTGTTTGGCGAGGAACTCCTTGAGTTGTGCTGGGGTTCTTAGAGCTACTATGGCCAAGAGTCCTCGATACAGCTCTTATATTTTAGAAGCGGCCCAGAACCGACTAGAGTAGAGCAGCAACTTCACTAGCTTGCTCGATACATCTACTTTCAACCGATACAGGCTTTGGAAGTCAGCTACGAATTTTTTGAAATCCTCCTCGGACACGGCTGCTAGCTCTGCATCGACGTTTCTCACCCAAAAATTAGTCTATTTCACGTTGTCCTCCCCGAAGGCCCCGACATACTTCAGAAAATTCACGAATGAACTCTAGCTAAAAATCCTGATATATTCTAAGTCGTAGTTTTCTGGACACACACACTCATCCTGTCGATTGCAGATCTTGCAGAGCGTGTCACTCGTATCTAAGTGCACATGTTCGTCGTGGTGCAGGTGACTAGACACCAGGTTGTTAGAGTGGTCGGAGGACTCATCTGCCACTGGCCTGCCTTTCTTGCCTTTGGTGACAGAAAGGGAGGGACGAGTTGTGCCTGGAGGTTCTATCCCCGAGTGTTTATTCTTGATATGTGTGTAGAGTGCAGCATTGGTGCCATAAGACTTAGAGCATTCCTGATCCCCACAAATATAGAGTCCTGGGATTTCCTGCTTAGTGCGGCGGTGGATATTTCTCTTGTGGTGCTGCGGGTCAGTCATTGGGTATAGGCGAGTGATAATTATAATAGCTAAGTGGAGGCTATTTGTGATACTGTCAATTCGTTCATTTGACCTTACTTTTAAAAGAGATCCTTTTCGGGGTCTCACAAGCTGGCCCTTCACATTTAACAAGGCAATTGTGGTCATCCTCATAGAAGGATAAACTTTGCGGTTCTAACTCAATTCTCATACCATGCACCCATTCCCAGGCTTAAATATCATGGACCCTATTCCACGAACCAGTTTTATAAGCACCAAGACATTTTCAAATCACTTGCAAGATTGTCCCACCTTTCATCCTCTTCCATCTTATAAAATTGACTTTTCCAATATTCACTGCCCTGATATGTCTTGATTTAGCAATCCTTCATAATGCGATGCTGTTCGAAGGTGGAACGAAATTGCTGGGTGGCAGTCCCGTCTCAGGGTCTGTGCCCAGAGGTCTTCTGAAGAGAAGGATGTGGGGTTCAGGCTTGTGAAGTTCGTAGTGAACCCAGCCCCTAGATTGTTGGATTCCGAGAGATCGCCATTCCTAGAGATTGAATTGGGAGATGTTGGATACGTTTTCATTGAGGAAGCGCCCTGGAGGTATTTTTTTGGAGATTTACTTGGGGAGCTGGACGTGTCGGTATTCATAGTAGTCGTCAGCGTACTTGTCGGAGTACTCGATCTCGCTGGGGTAGTGGGGCATCTCCACACAGTTGATAATGTTATTCTTTGACTAATTTAAAGTACTTTGCCTTCGCTGTGCCGTATATCACGCTCAAATCAAAATCCATCAACCTAAATTAAACTAGCACTCATCTCAAGTAACTTCTCATATCAATAATCAAGCAACCATCCAAAGAGCCACCTTCCTTCCCAACTTCACCGTAAATTGGGTTTCTCTCTGGTTGAGTGTAGAAGAGTCCATGCTTTACCAGCGAATGTATTCATATCACTCATCAATGCCAATGTCCGATGCTTTTGAATTCGCCAAATTCGGGTGACTCAAACCCAATCCAATCCATATGGTCACACCAATCCCATCTGTTTCAGGATCGGACTGTTTTGCAGTTGCTCCTTGATCATACTCTTCTCATAGAAGTACAACAAACGACCGTCTTCGTACAGAACAATCATTTTGAACAATCCTTTGTACTAGTTCGAGCGCTTCATTATTTCGAACTCCACTATCTTTTCTCTTGTACTACCGTCCCCGTACCGCACACTCTGGCTGCTGGATTGCTACTAACTAATGCAGGAAGCCAGAATGTTGCGGCGCGAACGCAGCCGGAATGGAAGATGAGGGAACTGTTGTCGGAAGTGCCAGGCCTCGAAGAAATCGAGTTGATAGATGTTGCCGTGCGTTGTAGAAATGAGCTAGAAGGTAAAGGAGATGAATATGGGTAAATTTTTACGACTAGGCTTTGGTATTCGTTGAGGAGCTGGAAGTTAGTAGGCAACTCGCTTTCGATTTAGGAGATCAGGTCAGTACACAAGAATTCTTCTCCCATGAATCTAAATCGGAAGAATTGAGAAGGGGACTTTACGAATGGATGATTAGTCTGCCGGCAGTCGTAAGGAACAGAAAGTATCCCATATCATGGATCCTCACTACCTGGATCGTCTCGCTGATGTTCGTCCTGACTTTGAAGTGCCGCAGGTATTGGAATCCCGTGATATAGTGCAGCATCACAAGTTGGTCCCTGTCCACGCTCAGCAGCACATCAATACTCGCATTCATCTCTAATATGTAAATCTCCTATAGATGGCCACACAGCCTCTGCGTTGTCTCGAACCGAGTCACATTGGTTGTGCTCATGTTCTCGATGACAATGGTGGCCCCGCTGACTCGGGCTAACACATCTTCCTCGAGTAATAGAAACACTTCCGACTCTACTATTCGGCGGCCCACCTCCTTCTTATTGTAGAAATACATCATTCTATTCTTGGTAGTTACCCAAGAAAATTCCTTCTCCGAATACAAAGCATACCGGTTTCCAGTGGTCTCGAATTTCTTGGGTTCCGAATGGGTCAGCACGATGCTCAGATAAGTTGAGATAAACCAAATGGAAGTTGAACCTGCCAGTACAATGCCTTGTTTGTGAATGAAGAGGCGATTAGCCTGTAGGAAGTTGCCAATCAACTGATAGTGGTCCAGCTTTATACCCTTCCTTGGTACCTTGATTGGGTGTTACTTACTAAAAATACCTTAGGGGACTTGCCCAAACTCACTGATATTCATTTGGGCGACTTGAACCATGTAATCTTCCTCGAGCTTAAAGATATCTTGCTCGTATGTCATAGGATGGAACAGGTTGTCATGCGCTTATGCCTCGACAGGCGGAGTCGCCTTGCACCCAAAAATCAGATCGATCCAGTGGTGCAGTTTTTCCGTGACTGCAGGAGACTACAGAACCTCACGCATCTTGAACACGAATTCCTCGGGTGTTTTGGCCCATTTGGGCAATTTGATGTTGTTCACTTCTTCCTGGTTCTGCTTCTTTCCAAGTATTATCTGATTGCGGTTCTTCAGGAATTCCGGCCAGTAATAGAATTCTGGGATAAGTTACTTCACATCGCTCGTGTTGTTTACTGCAGACCGATACTGTTCCTCGATACCTGAAAACAGTCTATCCGCATGGTCAATTTTCTGACCCTGGTGTTCCCAGTGCAGTGTTGTGAAGGGCTACAGTCGGATAAAAAAGTTGTAGAGCACTGTTGGATTCGAGTAGAAGGTCCCATACAAGAAATAGCTTTAAGGCATGTCCTTGCCGATCTGTTGCATTCTGCTCTTGAAACCTTGGAACCTCGTCTCGTTGATTTTGCCCATAGGTAACTAGAGACAGCGTAGATTTTAGGACTGTCTGTACACCTATTTTGACAATACTGGAGCTGAGTAATTTGCGATGACCCACGGGAAAACTGGATATTGTCCAAGGTCGTGGTAGGTTCTGCCTGAGTATCGATTGATCCACATTAGATACTCGAAGTTGTTAAGCTAGCCATTGAGCCATTTTTTTGTGAATTAGAGCCTTAAAAACTCTTGTTTTCTGTTAGTGATTACATAACACCTGTTCTTTAGCAGGTTGAGAAAATCCCTCCTTTTTTAATCGAAGAATAGGTTAAAGAAGTAAGACCTTCGCCTAGAAAACACCTCGACTGCTGTGTGCCGCATGATATACCGCCTCGTCTACACAATTGTCTTTCGACCTTGAGTATTTTCTATCTATATTCTTTTGGTTTTCTGGTCTTTAAGCTTGTGGAACTTGCTTGTTGACATAGTGTACTCACGATGATCAGTCGGGATCTCTGATTATGGAAATGATTGGAAGTCTAGATAAAGTTATTTGACACTTAGAACTCCAAAGTACACACCCCTTTGGGTCACGTATTCTGCGTAGAATGAGTTGGTGGCGTTAGGTTGTTTTGAATCCCGGGAGCTAGTGTCCTCTTCGATTATTTGCACCTCAGGGACAACCGATCGAGTCTGCGCTCTTTTTCTAGAGTTGACAATGGAGGTCATAGCCATTGTAGCATTGCTAACCATCGACTCTACACCTATGTCAATCTATTAACTAACTCTGATCTCAACCTGCCCTCTCTGCTGATCCAAATTCTGGTTTCTTCTTGGATACTTGGCAAACTTGACAGCTCTCACAGGTTTTATATTGAGGAAGTAATGGTTCGGGCTCTGATGCTCATCAAATTTATATACCTCGTCTTAATGCTTTCTGTTTAGCATCCACGCTTCGTTCCTTTAAGCCAGCCTCCTCCATTTATCTTAGGCCAACTCATTAGAATTGTCCAGGTTTTCTAAGGACCTTTAGAATTTCTATGCATAGAGTTTCAACTTTAGAGAAACAGGCTGGCCATCAAGGACAACCTGTAGTTTTTCGAGGGATGGGCTTTACGGAACTACACTAGTTTGGGGAAGGGCCTGAATGAGGCGAGAATGAGGGGAAGTTGATAGTAAACTGTCTCGGACAGAGTAGAGATACATGAATTAAGCAAGGGAGAGGAGGTAGCTCTAGTTTTCTAAGATGAATTTTTGGGTTTCTGAAAGGGAGTGCAAGTGTACCAGTTCGAGAAGTCTGCCTAAAATAGGATCTGGTTACTTCGGATGCCTGAAATACTATTTCAAATAGGCGTTCATCCGATCGTATGATGACTGCACTTTCTACTCGATTCGACATTGTTCGTTCTCCCTGAGAACCTTGTGAAAACTTTCTATTGCTGATCTACAGGCAGCGAAGGCTGAGTAAACATCTACGAATAATTTATTCTTGCCAGTCTCTGGTATCATCCCACGTACGAGTTCAACTATCATCCTTAACGTCTCTTATCCACGGTCAGAGCTGAAATAGCATTGCAGCAGGGCCCCAAGTAAGTAGTGCTAACCATACAGCTCCCAAGAGCCCCGACTCATTGATATAAAAGACTGTAAGTCCAGATCCGGAGTACCTGAAGGAAATAAATTTATCAGTATGCGCACATCTTCCAAACTAATTTTGCGAATGATGAGCAGATTCCAAAGTACGCTGTGGGATCGTAGATTGGTTTTTCCAGCTGTAGCTTGGAGGATACTATGATGACAAAGAAGATTGTGTTTATGGAGCAGCTGGAGGAGGGCTGGATGATTAGGAAAAAATCTGATCCAAATATGCACTATGTCCATCAATTTGGATCGGTTGTTGGTGAGAGGTTGTTCCAGAGAAACATTCGGCACCGACAACACGAATTCAAGGAAGGAGAGTGCCTCTATGGGGGATTGCTCGCAACCCACCAATGCCGTAAGTAGCTTTTAAACAGTGGGCTGGAAATATTTGCTCAAGGATCTTTCTAGGGCTCTCAATAAATCAACAGAGTTGCAAAAGTATAACAGGGCATGGGTAGGTAGGTCTGCAATCTCCAGAGCGATAAGCTTATGAAGAAGTTCCGGTTATGGGAAGATCCCCAGGTGTTTTTTGAAACAACTAGCCCAAGAGTTAAGAAGCTCAAGTTTGTTTTGAGATGGCTTGAAGTCAAGGAGTGCACTCAGAAGTCTGAAGTAGTAAGAGCAAAACTTGAGATCCAACTATCTAGACAGTTTGCCTTCTAGAGCTGACAAAATCCCTAGAATTACATCGGAGTCTGGAGTATGGAGGACTTAGATCAGCTTAAACTGAACATTGAGTAGCAACTCGTACGAGCTGACTTAGGAGCATTTCTCTATCATATAATTGAATAGGTTGTTGAGTGGAAGATGCCCATGTTTGGGCACAGCCAGACCTGCAGCTAGGTGGGGTAGCATTTGTGGAGATCTAAGTATCACTGAGCTAAAGAGGGCCAACAACTTGTTGAAAGCTTCAATGTTGACGAACTTGAGTTCGCATGCCTGTGCGACATACGTGTATTGGAGGACTTCATCAAGACAAGTCTAGGCGTCTTTAGCGGATAAGTCTGCTCTGAGCAGAGTACCGATTACATGCAGGAGGTAGTTCTGCAGTTATGTCATGGAGGGGGAAGAGTAATGAACGACCAACGCCAGCAAGAGGTGGTCCAAATATTTTCTGGAAAGAAAGTTCTCCAAAAATACGGGATCCTTCATATGTTGCTACAGCACTTTGAAGATAAAGAGCTGCGGAGTTGCCCCACATAGCGACCAGAGGTCAAAGTTTAGCAGAATGTGTTTGACGCTCCGCCAATGAACCACTCGCATCCTGTTAAGTTCAATCTCACCCATTTCTGGATCATCTTTGATGCGCCGCTAGAAACTCAAAAAAAATTATAGCATCCGATACACGAGGTGCTAGGAGTTGGCTGCCAGACTGTTCCTGCAAAAGATAAGCCAGACGAGGTGGGCTAGAACTGGGATGGAGTTTTCTAGCCAGTCCAACCCTATCGAAAACTAGTCGTAGGTGCACAGGTGTTTAAGAGCAACGAAGAACTCTTCTAGAACTGCTAAGGTGTCTTTGGTATCGGCAAGAGAACTACTGATATGTTCAATACAAGAGATCAGACTATCAAGATGTCCGCATTGTTCTAAGACCTAGAGGAGAGAAGGAATAGTCTCAGTGGATACCAAATCCGTCTTGCAATCTATGGCAGATTTACCCATGACTTTGTCTAAAAAAGATGACTCTCGGAAGCAGCGCAGATTATTATCTCTCCGACTCAGCTTCATGATGAGCTTGTTCGGTCCAATCCTGCGTAGCAGCAGATAGAACTTACGTTGGCATTCCTCCCATTGCTTATATAGTTAGGCACCAACAACATGCTCGTCAAACATTAACAATTGCTTGATTTTTCCTTTAAATCCAGTACTTTTCTATTGTTTATCAGTCATCTTTCCTACGGAGAGCCGAATGAGTGATGAGGCCTTAGCTTCTTTAACATCGATAACCAAGGAGTTATAGGTTAGAGTCAGCTGATCGTGTTTGATTACCAGGCAAATAATGTGATTGCTACAAGGTGATACATCTTTTTCAGTTATCGTCTTATTGTTGCCGCTTGTTAAAGTATAGCCAAACATCATTCTGTTTTGACGCTTCCTGTGATCTTCAGTAGTTTCTGCACTGAGATGCTTGAGATAAATATGAAGAGTGCACTTTTTGAATGAAGCAGCCAGAATATCAACTCTTCCTTCGAAAAAGGGCTTGATTTCAAAGTTGATCATCAGAGAATAATCCTTGGCTCTTGTAATGTTCTACACACATAGCCAGGAGTCGGGCATAAATGTGAGAGCTACGCACCTCTCGGCATATCGCTGGACCAAGTCGGTTAGGATGTTGACGTAGCCCTTTAGTTTGAGAGTTTGCTTGGCCATTGGATCGGTAGAGTTGAATGCTGAAAGGTTACGGATTAAGAGTTTGAGTCGCTTCACGGATAAGGAGTCTGCAAGCATGGAAGACACAAAAGTAAGTAATGCTTGGATGACGGGCGAGCTTTGTTCAGAAAGTAAAGCATCGAGTAAGAATTCGTAAGCATATTAATGTTCAGGAATTATGCGCGTGATTAGTCCAACAAACAGCTTGTCTCTGTTGGGGAGATCTTTGTGGCTTAGATTCGTTAGTCTTTTAATGAGACACTCGAGCAACACTTCGTAGATTCCCTTTCCGCGTGAAGAGTCGAACTCATAATCATCGTCTATGAGCTACGCGTGGAATACTCCCTTCGTGGCGATATCGAATAGGACTTTACACTATTAGAACCCCAGGTGCCCAGACTGTGATTGTAGCCACGAGTTCAGCTTATACAGTTACGGCTTTAGAGCCACTGCTACTCGCGGAACTTCGATCAGTCGCAGAGTAAGCACCAGGATATCGTTTACAGACACATCTTTTAGGCACAAAAGACAAGCAAAAACCTTTGTCAGGCCGACCGCGCCCAGCGAAACATTGAGACACTACTTTTTGTTGCTGAGTACTCCGAACATGGGAACACAAGGTCCCTTGGACAGTACTTCGAATGGTTAGGTCTGATTGAGGTGGCAAGCGGAGTTGATAACTGCATGCAGAGCTGCAAACAACATAGTCTTTATGTTTTTAGAAGAGTCCTCTGAACGAGCCTCGCGGGTCAGAATTAGTTTCTCCACTAACCCAAAAAATGTTTTCCACGTATTCAAACGTTATTACTCGCTCATCGTGGACTATTTTTTTATGCTGAGAGACATCCAGCAAAAGAGTACGAATTTGGTGTTTGGGATATTGAATGTAGTGGCTGCCCTGATGACTTACTTCAGCGTGTCAAATGTGCATAGTGCCCTGATTGAAGAGTAGTAAGAGAGGCACAGCTCGGGAGAGAGAGGAGAGGAGTTGTCATATTGGGATAGGGTGGTGAAGAGGCTGAGCATAGGGTGTTTGGTAGAGTCTAGGGCTTCTGGGATCATTCTGAAGGAACGAGAGTTAAAATCCATACCATTTATTACTAAGGACAGAGGGCAATTGGCGTAAAGTTAGCTGTGAAAATTGCTCAAAATGCTACTGGGTTTAAATTGGAGGGTTGGCTACATGAAACTATCAGCTCAAACATGCGCATCAGAGACTAAAAGAAAAATCAGAACTGTTCTGCCTCTCGTCTTGTATTAGCAAATCAGCAATCTTCTGTTTGTGCTTCTGCATCTCCTTATGTTCTTGCTCCAGCTAAAATCGCACGTATTCCGGTGTCTTCACCTCGCAGTACAAGAAGAAATGCTCCTTCATAATGCCTGCCATCTTGCTGATCTGTTTGTGGAAGCTTGCAACGTCTCGCAGGTTCTCGAAGTAAAACCCGAACCCTAGGCTCGGATCGATGCTGCTGTATGCGATCGTCCTATAGCTTTCGCAGCTGAAAGTTGTTCGCAGATCCCCAAGATTCTTGCGCGTCACACTCGGCTGTACAAAGTGCGGATCCAAGTATATTAGATTATCAGGACCTTCACGTCCTATGAAGTAGAGCGCTTTATTAGGCTTGCCTCCAATCATTCCAACGGTTAGCTTACTACACAATAGCTCGGTAACTATTTACCTGTACTCAGTGTTTGGCTTTTCCAAGCCTACTCTTGTTAGCAGAATCAAGAATACCTTGTGTGATGGTTCTTTCGATCCGGAATGGCACTCGGGACACGACACGTAGGGTTTTGAGCAGGTGCAAGGAGGGTAGCCCATAGCGCTGACAATCTGATCGAAGAATAGAGTGTTGTTATTGAAGATGATGATTTTGAGATCTTGGTAGCCTCTCAATGGGCTGGTGGAGTGGAGTTGCTGGAGGATATAGGCGATGTGGCTGGGAGTAAGCCAGCTGCCAGGCTTAAGTTTGAACTCTTCGCTACCTACCTTGACGATCTTCTGAATAGAGTAGTTCATTTCGGTGGACTTGGACTCATCATCGTCCAGCAAAGCTACGTGTTGAGCACAATCACAATGAATCCATAAAATTTTAAGAAACATGCAGATCCAAATATTTTTCGGTTTCTCAAAACCCTATTTCAAAAAATGTATGCGTACAGGTCAGGATGTTAGAGATGTCTTCTGCAGGGTAATGCTTCTTCTGGTGCGTCTGCAGCGCCTGCGCCAACAGCATTTGGCCCGCCCGGATCATACAGCCCCATCCAGTATCAGAAATGAGTTCTTCCTTTAACAGTCGCGGGAAGCTACTTCTGTACGTCACCCAAATGATTTCTCTCATTCTCTGTTCTGCCTGCTTCCTCGAGCTGTAGTTGGTCCCGAGGATAACAATATCATTCTTTATGGGATTATTAGGTTTGGCGAAGGCGAGAGACAGCCCCTCGAATCGGTAGATAGAATTGGTGAGGCTATTCTTCATCCACTCGAGGGTTGTTGGTTTTCTCGAAGCCTGTGTTTCGCGTATGGTTTCGAACTCCTCGTCATTTTATTCTGCGGGAGGAGAAGAGAGCTTTCTGCGCATGAATTTTACCAAAGGTCTAACTAATACTATGGCGTTTATAAGTTGTGAATACTCTTAAATTCCAATCATGTTTCCAGCCGAAAGACTCATTCAACAGTCCAAACACCCTGTCGACTCCTCACCTGATGTTGCTCCTAAAGTCCGTGCACTCCTCGTCTCTCGTCACCACCTCATATAACTTTACTAGAATTAGCTTTCCTTTTTGCGGAAATCACGTTCCTGGAAAGTGATGAAGGGGTCGTCTGGATCATTGAGCATTACGTCGAAGCTGTTGTAGAATTGCATTTCATAATACTAGTTGGAGACTGGGGCTAGATCTTCGACCTTATCTCTGCCTTCTTCCAAGAGCATTGCCTTGTCAGCTTCTTCCTCTTCTTGCATGCTGGGTATTGGGATATTTTTGCTACTGTCTAGATCTTCGCGGAGTTCTTCTATGATTCTGAGGCGTTTGGGATGTTTTTCGGGCCTGCTTTTGTCAGCTTTGGGCCGAATCCTTTTCACGAATGTTCTTAGAACTCCTACTTTTTAATCTAGGTGACTGCGGAAGTCGAAATTGTATTGTTAAGCCAGTCGGAGTTGACAAAAATAGTCGTCCAGCGATTTTTTGCTGACTCCCACCAGACGTGCAGCCTCCTGCAAATTCACTTTCTGGCTCTGAATGTTCTCATTCCCAGAGTTATGGATGTCACGCCAGTTCTTCACCAGCTGGATCACCTCCCGAATAGTTCTCTCCCTGTTTCTTTATCGTTTGGTCTCTGATGACGCAGCCGAAGAAGGTATACTCTATATATCGGACTCTGTCTTTTTGGTTCTCACGGTATACTTGATCATTACGATGGGAGTCAGAAAGTAGTGGGAAGGGAGAGTTTGGGGATTCGAGACTAAGACTTCAGTGTAGCCTCCAAGCTGTGGATGGTAGCCTCGGAAAGAGTGTTCGTCTGCAATGGTTCCGGCGATAGTTTTGAAGCGTTGGAAGACTTCCTCAACATTAACGGGATCTTGGTTAGTGGGTATATTATTTGGGAGTTAGGCCTCTATTGTGTGAGAGGCGTAAGTGATCTCGTTCTCAAAGATGAATGTATGACGTCCAGAGTTCATGAAATGGTGCATGACGGTTGTTATGGAGTAGTGAAGGAGCAAAGGCTAGGATTTGTAGGCAGCCGGGTAGGTTCTAGGGGACAGGTATTTTTAGGTGGCCCACGGATCTTGCTGTTTGAAAGTATGAGAATGTTTATCTATAAAAATCTTTAAAAGGGTTCTATCACATCAAATCGACTCCACGCACCCAGTTTGGTCATCATCAGGCATACCATAATCGTTGACTCGATGCTGACTTTTGATTCTAAATCAATCGACCACGATAATCTAGATCCAGGCGGGGTGTGGGATTACCAGCGACAGTAGGAACAAAGGTGGCTAAACATGGGACAGGATAGTTTATGGTTCCACAGTTAATTTTATTATGAGGCACAGAAAGAGAATGGCCATGTACCGAGGATAAGGCGTAACACATAGTGTGCGTTTAAAATTGGATATTATATGAGGTAAGATGGGAGCCTTGATGTTCGGGAAAGGAAGTGGGTAACACTATATAATTGGCGGGCTGTTAGCCTATGCCATCGATGCTAGTGGATCCTATCATAAATGTATAACTTCCTTTTAGAATTGGTTACCTCTCCCACTCCTCGATTCGCAAACCGCAACTCTGCTGTATTTTTAAATCACTTTAAAGTTTTCTGCCATATGCCTCCCAAGAAGACAAACGAGGATGACTTGCAATCCTTGCCGCCTTTCCGACCCGTCACAGTTCTCCCCGTATTCTGCCTCCCGCCGTCGGAGCTATCGGAACTGACTCGCTTCTTGATCAATAACAAACTTTCCATCCAGAAGAACCTGACACTCGACAAAATACAATAAATTCTAGTTGACAAAGGGCTGTTTGTTCCCCCAAAAAGGGACCCCAAAGAGCCTGTAAAGACAGAGCCGCCCACGGCATAATAACTCGGGTGGGGCTGATCGCAAAAAACTTCAATACCATAATTCTTAGGCCATCATTCAGGCCCGTCGCGAGAAAAAATAGAGATTATAACCCAAAGAAGCTGTCCCCAAAAAGGAGGTCAAAAGTAAAGCCAACACCATCACTCCATCTTCCCTGTATAGAATAGACAAAAAAGGATGCCAGAAAGATTCGAAGACAGAGGGGTTGGGGTTGGGGTTGGGGTTGGTGGGTTGGGGTTGGGGTTGGGGTTGGGGTTGGGGTTGGGGTTGGGGTTGGGGTTGGGGTTGGGGTTGGGGTTGGGGTTGGGGTTGGGGTTGGGGTTGGGGTTGGGTTGGGGTTGGGGTTGGGGTTGGGGTTGGGTTGGGGTTGGGTTGGGGGTTGGGGTTGGGACTGGAAGGATCCTGATTTTACTCTTCTCGAAAGGAAGGATAGAACTATATAGTAGATCCAGAAGGAAATAGAAACAGAAGCTTTCCGCAAGGGGTCCAGCCCTCAAAGCCTCCCGCCAGGAAACTAGCGATGTCTCACATAGCCAGAACTTCAGTTCATCTCCTAAAGGTTTTCCATCATCGAACAAGCTAAAGAAAAGCGCAAAGCTAATCCTGGGGGCTGGCTGAATAACATCGCGATTCAAAAACTGACTTACTACAGAAATCCATATAAGCCTCAAGAAACACTAGCAGACTTCATCGATAAGGTCTTTAGGGTTTTAGGATAGTTTAGTTTCAACAAATCCTAGTATCAGGAATGGGTAAAAAATGTCAGCAAAAGAAAGATGGTCCGGCCCATCCAGATTGTGGAGAAAGTCTTGGTAGAACCTGTAGTTGAGGAAAAGCCGAAAAAAGACAGCAAGAAAGATGCTAAAAAGGATGCGAAGGTTGAGGAAAAAATTCCAGAGTATATCGAACGGGTTCGATAAGTCGGATATGAAGATCAGCCCCGAAAATATCAAGTCAGATTTGACTTAACTTTTGCAGATAAACCGCACGAGGAGGCCCCAGATTGTATCGGAACTGGTTTAAAGCCTAGAACTTGCTTTAAAAGTGCAGAAAAACTCCTAAAGTCGCTGCTGAGAATGCAGAAGTGGTGCCTCTGCAGGACAGTCCTACAGGCCAGAATGGTTAGCATTACGGGATTCAAAAATAGTACACTTCGAATATCCACATGGAAACTGGGTTAAGTTTCAGCAAGAGCTAAAGCTCGGTTACATTCCAAAATATATCGGGCGTCTCCAAGCTAGTTAAGGAAACGTTGCTCCGGTGTCACGTTCTGGCTCTCTCGCAGAAACTCATGGCTCAGAAAATCCCCTATAGACAATGGAACTTCTGCGACCGTAACTATGCAGAAAAGTATGACTGTATCGCAGATGTCGTGCAAGTTCTAAATAAGTAACTGGAGTCTCTTCCCGCAAAATATCGCAGTTGATTACACTAACGAAGGCTTTAAGTTGGTGATCTTATTCCACTAATCACCCCCCGGCCGAGTCATGTTTCACAAGGTAGAAGAACCGTGCCGGTGCCTGCCTAACCTCGAGGGGTGGATCAACTCTTTCAAGGGTAATCCCGAAAACCTCGACTCTAAACAGTTTCTCGAATTCAAATATGAAGAATTAGGAATGTTGGGAATGTCGAGAAAACTCATGACATCTTCTGATAATGCCTTGATCTGCTCAGTCATGGATCAAGTGGGAGAAAAGAAAATGAGACGCAACTCCATCATTAAGCAGAGAACAAGATTTGGAGTAAAAAAGACGGATCAACGCATGAACGAGTTCTGGCTTCAAGTCGACGCAGCTCTCTTTCTGACCTTGACCAGCCATCTCAATCCAGAATAGAAACTAGAAAGGCACATTTGGATAAGAATACCAGAAAAACAGCTGATTTACTTCTTCGACCCGTATCCTACCTTTATTCTATAAGGATGCTCCGAGCGCAAGAGAAGAGTTGGCGCGAAGGGGGAAGTCACGAGGTTTATGGCTGATGGTGGTGTATGGATCGGCTATCCGAACGGTGATACAGCGTAGTTCAAATAAGGTCAATGGAAGAAGGTCAGAAATAATGTACTTTTGGCTGCTGACGGCTCCCAAACGCCCTTGAAACTCAAGAAACGACTCGAAGGACATCGCTAAATCATCATCAGATAAGATTCGACTGTTCTAATTACCGATAAAAATGTGCAGACGATCATCTTCTGCGACAACACACGTATCGTCACGGATTCAGAAGCCAATACTAAGACTATCTCCAAAACAGACTGGCCATGGCTACCAACTGTCAGGATTCGCCTCCAGACCCATAAGCTGACCGAAGAAAACAAAATAGGCTTCGGTTCGGCTTCAGCATATCTCGGGTTTGAAGACCTATTTTAACGGAGCTGCGATGGATTCATCCTAGAGGTCTTCGGCTAATTCTTTAATAGCTTCACCTACAACTAGAAGATCGAGAGAGAAGTGAAGGAAGGAGACACAATCCAAAGTAAAGCCGAAGAGGACCAAGTTACTCTAATCTACTTTCGAGAAGGTAGTGTCTTAAAGGCTTGCACCGCAGGCAAGTCCATTTTCATTGCTTCAGAAGACCGTCAGAATCTAGTATCAAAATAATAGGTCTAGTCCTGGCTGCAACTTTTCACAACTCCTGAGAACAGAAAAGAGGGCGTCTACTCCGTAGAACTCAAGGATGGATCGATTTAAACCACTGATGCATAGGGAAATCGCTTTCTGCTTAATTTGGATAGTCCCAGCTGGGCCAAAATTGCTGTATCGCTGAATATCAATGACGATAAGCCAACAACCGAAGAGGGCATGCTACCAAGAGGGTTCTACGTACCTAAAGAAAACTACTTTTTGCCGACTCCTGACAACTTCGTTGACCCTCGTCTTTTTATCATTTTGGATGATGGCACAGGTAATTAACCTTCTCACCTTTCAATCTTCCAATCATAGGAATGGAACTCTTGAATGATAGACAACTTCGATCCTTTTTCAGAAAAAGCCTGTAGGACGGTTATGAACTCTTTTAACAGAAGATCAGCGACGATGCTACCCATTTGCAATTTATGCTCGAACTACCAGCTTCTTACCAGGTTCCTCTGCAGAGGATTACCAAACCCCTCACATCAACAGAAGACCCCTGCTGTTTAGAAGAATGCGGGTGGGTACAGACAGACACTGGGGAGCAGAGGGCGTCAAATCTGCGAGTTAGAACTTTGCTGAAGTACGAGTAGCTAGGGGCAGCCCAAAACGAGTACATTGAGGCATGCGAGAAGTTCTGTGAGCAAAGGACATTGGTGGAGAAGAGACAGCAAGGGGCATATAGGATTCTGGGCCGTGATGATTTGCTGAAGCTGTGAAGGGGCAGGATTGCAACAATTATTTGTATCTTAATGCTGAGAAGGCCGTATCGGCCAAGTGAATTCTAACTATTAATTAAAAATAACATTCAAAAAATTAACCATCTCCCGAATATCGATCCGATGAGGTCTTCAAACTCCAGAGGTAAGAACCCTCCTACCACATCCACTTTCGTCCTTTCCACAGACAAATCCAGGGATCGACTCGAACAGACTAACAAAACCACCTACTCTACCAACAAACTTGCACAAACAATCGATTCCTCTAAGCCCCAGCATCAGAGGCCTATTTCTGCCTCGAAAAACTAGCAACCCATCGTCAGAAGGTAAACGATGCCTCCCAGGCCGCCCAATGCTGCATCAAACCCTCCGCTACCACCTCAACGTCCAAAGATGAAAGAAGAAGACTTGATGACCCAGAGTAAAATAATGTAGGCCCGAAACGGTTTGCAGCTTCTAAAGAAGAAAATAAGCCAGAGAGGACTGAGCAGAGGGCGAGAGGCTGAACCCGTAGGAGAAGTACCATAAGTGAAAAATAAACCTAAGCTTGCCTCCAGAAAATCTACAAATTAAAACTCAACCGAAGAAATTGACCCGTATTCAAACGCTGCTACGAACCTAGGCAAACAATCTGCCAGACAGACCCAGCCAACAAGAAAAGGGGCCTCTGTGCAGCCAAACCCAAATGTCCAGCAGAACCAATAATACCGAAATCCAAACGAAGAAATACAAATAAAACCAAAGGCTGTTGACTTTGAAAAGCTCCTTGAAATAGAACTCCAAAAGGAGCAGATGTCGAAACCAATGAGTCAACCCAAAAACACTAGAAACACCCAAAGACCACGAGATCCCTATGCAGATGCTGACCCAGACATACAAGATATTGAACTGATCGAATGTGGTGAGGGCTGCGGTCGAAAGTTCAACCCAACCACCATTTAGAAGCATGAAAAGGTATGTCGAAAGGTGTTCCAAGAAAAGAGAAAAGCATTTGACTCAGCAGCATTCAGAAGAGTAGAAGCTGAGAACGGAGGAATTCCGCAGTATGCGGCTCCGAAGAAACAGCAGACAAAGGTGCAAGCAGCAAAAGAATAAAAGGTAGGCCTGCCAAAGTGGAAGTTACAAAGTGCTGCTTTCCGAGCTGGGATTAAGCATGCGGCTGGGAAGTAGCTGACGAAGGAGTAAAAAGCAGTGGCCGACATGCAGAAATAAGTAAACCAAATTTATCTAATTATGCCTACTATTGTACGGGTGTTCAGTTAATGGTCCAATGTCAATACTGCGGCAGGAGATTCAACAAAAATGCTGCGGAAAGACATATTCCTTTCTGCGAAACTAAGTCTAAGCAAATGAACACAAAGAGTCTTTCCAACACTATCAAGAGTGCTACCCAGATGAAGCGCAAGTGAATGGCTGATATTGATTTCTGAAATTTATCTGCGTGAAGCATCTCAAGGATCACAAAATCTCTTGATCGTAAAAAGTTGATAAGGTTCTGACAAGAGTAAACAAATACCCAATAAAAGGGTTTCCTAGTTTGCCGACCTAGGGATGGACATTGCTTGTACTCAGAATTTCTCAAGCGTTTCTTGTTTCATCCGCATCTCTTCCAGGTACTCCTCTATCTGTTTGGCTAAAGGATTCAGCACAACTCCTCGGGCAGGCTCACTTATTTCCATATCTTACTAGTTCATTACGTTAAGATAGTCCAGCAGCACTAATCCTACATGTCCCCGGATGATCACTACTTTTCCTAGCTCCTTTCCACTCTTGCTTCGTAGCATAGCCCCTTCTTCTATTTTACTGCTTGCTGTATCCTCTAGAACCAGAAAAGGAAAAACTCTTTTCCTGACTACTCCAGTGTGATATGCTCGGGAGATGAGTTCCTGTCCTAGATAACAGCCTTTGTTGAAGCTTATCCCTTTGAAGAGATCAAGGTTAAATTGGTAGGGTATTTTGTCTACCATCTTTGCTGAAGGGGCGATAGAGTTTATGAGTTCAAAATCTTAATACTTCGTTGAAGGCTAGGGCTGAAAGTCATCTATTTAATAATCAGACTCTAGGCCAACCATTCGCAATCCCATATCAGGTTTTCGCGGATCCACGAACATTGTATTCACATAGCTGCTGGCAACAGGCAGCGTGTGAAACGGCACTTCCACCAGGTTACCTGCAGCATTTCCTGACACATTCCCAAATCTTTAATGATTCTAGCCGAATTTATTGATTAAGGGATATGGACTTGGGTCTGCTTACATAAAGGGCAAAAACTTTGGGTTCCGAGAGGTTCTGCACGCTTACTTTCTTCTTCCAACAATACTTACTAATATGTGAATACAAGGTGTCCTTCAGCGATGCTTCCACGTCGATCCAGTATTCTTCAGGACTCGCCACTACGCTATTGTTCCTGTATCTATCAAACATTATTAAATGTAACACCTCCTACACACATTCTTACAGTCGAGGCCGCAAAATGATCGCGTCCGCAACCATACGACCTTTGGGGTTCAGAAACGCCGTATACATTGCAGCTTTTTTTTATTTGAGCGACTCGATATCGTTGGTGATGATGCCTTGGAGGAGTCTGAAGCGATTCTAGCAAGCTTTGTAAAAGGGAAAGAGTACTTTACTTTTTTGAGTCAGGACCCTGCACGCAGAGTAAGGTTCTTTCAGTGAGATGAGTGATGCTTGGAACTGCCTTTGCAGCTGTGCAGAAGGGGAATAGGAGTTTTGAGAGAAAAAATAGTTGCATGCGTATGAGTAAAAATTAGTTTATGATTTATGAATGGTGAAGTGAAGAAAAGATTCTGGGATGATTGAGGTAGAAGCAGGATACATGATAGTGTACTTGTTAAGAATGTAGAAAATGATTGAAGGTGAAGGTGGGCTGGGTGGAGGTGGAGGTGGGTTTAGTAGGTTGATAGCCTGCATTCTCAATAGAATGATAAGACAAAGTGCTCGAGCTGAATGGAAGGATCTACAGAACAATGGTCCGCACCACTAAAACTACCAACCACACTATTAAATGAGCATTCATAAACCTTTCTCTTTGTCTTTATATAATTTCAGAAAGTTTGGAAAACGTCTAAATAGCCACAGAAAATACAAAATGGAAAAGAAGAAACTCATCGACCAAGTGCCCAAAGGATTCCGTCCCAAAGAACAGCCAGACGCCTCTGCTGTATTCTACGCTGCCAAGGGTGACCTCTCTTCAGCTAGAGCCATCGATCTCTACGACCGTCAAATCATTATCTTTACCGTAAGGCTTCATCTCCAACAACCTATTTGCATCTTATCTGATCCATCTAGAACCAAACAAGAAATGAAGTCTGGGGACGAATTCTCTTCGACTTTGATCTTATCTTCGAACTTCTCCGTGGAGAGACGGAAGAGGAGAGGAAGAAGAAGTCAGGTACCCCTGTCGGCATAAAGTTTGAAAGAGGCGAATAGTCAGTCCAGTTCTTCCACTCCAATGTTGACTCCCTCAAGAGCTGGAGAGACTTCCTTGCCTCCAGGCTCAATCAGCGAGGCTTCCATGAACTCTTCAAACCTATCAAAAAAATCGGGAAGGGCAACTTCGCCTCTGTATATCTTGCGATCCGTCTCGAGGATGACCTGAAGTTTGCTATCAAAGCCTTTTCGAAATAAGCTACTTATAGCGAAGAGAAGGGCAAAGAATCGCTTGTGAATGAGATTGAGCTAATGAGAAAATTCAACCATAAGAACTTGATGCGACTCTTCGAGGTTTATGAATCCGAAAACTCAATATACGTCAGTGTTGAGCTTTTGGAAGGAGGCCAGCTTTACGATAAGATCAAGGCCAAACACAAATTTACCAATGAGGAAATCCAGACGATCGTCCGAGGGCTCCTCCTGGGGCTGTAGCACATGCACGCACGTCGAGTAATGCACAGAGATCTCAAACCTGAAAATATCCTATTAAGGAAGTAGGGCGATTTTGATTGCGTTATCGCAGATTTCGGACTTTCGACCTGGGCTGACGAACCCGAATATCTTTTCGTGAGATGTGGTACTCCAGGTTACGTAGCTCCCTAGATTGTGAATATCAAAGACATGAAGGCAAAGTGCGATCCAATTTGCGATATCTTCAGCTTAGGAGTCATTTTCCACATCCTTTTGACAGGCAAATCCCCTTTTCCAGGAAAGACTTACAACGAAGTGCTGGCTCAGAACAGGGCCTGCAATATCAATTTCGAAACTGAGGAATGCCTGAAACTTCCACCTCAAAGTAACCCTTTATCTTACATGCAATTCTTATTATAACACAGCTCTCGATTTACTCAAGCGTATGCTGGAGCGGGAACATACTAAAAGGATTACAGCCACTGAAGCTCTAAAACATCCTTTCCTTAAAGAAGAGTTCAAGACCAGCAATCCTGCTCACAACTACTCTACTGAACTCCCAATGGAAGGTGAAAACAAACAGCCCTACAACAAGACTTCTATCTTGGTTAAGAAGACAAGTGGCTGTGACTCTCCTCTCATGACCACAAGCAATCCTCTCAGAAAAGCAAATAACGCCCCTCTCAAAGATGATAGCTGTCTGAAGTTCAAGATGAAAGAGACTCTACTGACTGGAAGACCGACAATTGCGAAGCAGGTGGCATAGACAGTCCTAATATGAAAAAGATGATGCTTCCTACAGGGCCGAAAGAGAGCAGATTTGGACAAGAGAAAAAGCTTTTCGGACGTCGGGAAACCAGCGAAGAAAATTAAGGTTGATTATAACCTTCGTAGATTTTGGGCTATTCATCGTCCATGCAGATGAGCACTTCATATCGATCTTAACGACTTTAAATTGATTTAAACGAATTCCCTCATAATTTATGCATGTAGGCTGCCAAGACCATACTAGAAACTTGATGATCTCATTCAAGAAACCTTACCCATGCTGAAAAGACTGCTCACGGAAGTCCTTGTCTGTATGCGATAGATCGCTTCGGCTAGCACTGGTGCGATCGAAAGTCTCACAATCCGGTCCCCGAATTCTTCTTCTCGAGGGTTTGGGGGAATGGTGTTCGTCACGATGATCTGATCAAGTGCCGATTTCTGAATATTTTCGAAGGCATTGCCTGAAAATAATCCATGAGTGGCGAACGATCTCACAGACAGGGCTCCTTTTTCCTTGAGGACTTTGGATGCCTCACTGAGAGTGCCTGCAGTGTCGATAATATCGTCGATGATGATGGCATGCCGATTCTCCACAGATCCTACAAGATGCATAGAACCAATCTTGCCTGCGCTTTCCCTCTGTTTTATAATCATAGCGAGTCGAGTATCTTTGACTCCAACTGAGTTCATCAACCCTAAGAAATTCTTCGCTCTGGCCACTCCTCCAGCGTCAGGCGACACAACCACCAGATTATTCATAGGTAACTGTTTTTGTTAAACGAAATAGTTCATTGCCACAAGTTGGGCTTCCAAATTGTCCACTGGGACTCGAGGCCCGAAGAACCCCTGGATCTGTCCAGAATGCACATCCACCAAAACCACTCGATCCACACCCACAGTCTCTAGCAGCCTAGCCACATCTGCAGCTGAAATCGGCACACGGGGTGCTGTCTTTCTATCTTGACGAGCATATCCATAGTATGGGATGATGACGTTGATTTTCTTTGCAGATGCCCTACGCATGGTAGACACCATGAGGAGTAGCTCCACAAGGTTTTAGTTGACTGGAGGACATGTGGATTGGATGATATAGATATTTTTAGACCTGACATTTTCCTTAACCTAGATGCTCACTTCTCCGTCAGCAAATCTGCCAACCTTCATCTCTCCGAGCTTGAGTCCTAGGATGACGGATATCTCTTCGGCGAGAGGTCGATTGGAGTTTCCGCTGAAAAGTAGGACGCTGGATCTAAAGCCATGAGGCATGATAAGTTGTACCTTACTTGAACTACTCTGGCATTTATTTGGAAAGGTCAGTATTATGATGGTATTTTTAGTTAAGCTTTTGCTTGAGGCTGCGATTGATGCGTTCAGACTCTGGAGTGGCGAAGTAGGTACGATTAGTAGCGTGGAAGGCGGTGAGTCCTGCTAGCAACAGAATCCTGGAGTTGAATACTCTTTTTGCAAATGCGTAAAACATGCGGCAGGAGGAGTGATAATTGAATTGGATTACAGAAGGTGGATACTATCATGATACTTTTGCAATAGAAGCATTCGTTATAATAAAATGACGCACATTCTGAGGATACTGGATATAGCTTCTCAACATCTTGTGGACTCCTCCTACGTCATGATATCCTGATTCATGTACCTCTACTCTGGACACCGTAACGGATGGTTCTTTCAGAGACCTAGCAAACAAGTTAGCAGGTCGCCGGACTGAGCTTTGGCGCCTACTTATTAGTTATGCCTATCATAATGATGATGTTTCCCACCATTTTTGATAACTTGCTAACCCACATAAATATAGTTTTCAATACCTTCCTCCGAACTTTCCACTATAAAACATAGAGCTCCTATGAACAAAGCCAAATCCCCTCCCAAATCATCAAGCTTACTTGTTCTCCGTCGTAGTTGCCCATCCTCCAGACCTATACCCTCTACTCCCAACGAGCTCCCATCCAAGCTCAACCAACAGCGTAGAACTAGAAGTGCAAGTTCAAAGGCGCTTCAAAAACCACGACGAGGACGACCTCCAAAAACAAAGAGAATTCAGCACCGCGAAGTTTATAATCTGATAGAAGGCAGCAGTTGCGTCAAAGATTTGAAAAATGGTCCAGGACGCAAACGCATAAAGCAGACCATCAAACAGGCGTAGAAATATTAGGATGCTTTTTCTAAGCCAGGTTCCCGAAGGTCAGAATGCGAAGTGAGGTCACGACCTAGCCCTTCTAATCTAGAGGAAACCATAAAACTAAGAGGAAGACCTCGCAAAAAGCAAGTGCCTTAGTTCTAAATTCTCAATAACCAACTAGGAAATCCAAAAGTACAAAAAGAAGGTTGGGCTGCATGTGAGCAAAAAATACGGGACTCTGGTCTTTCCGATGAGAAGCTCCCTGAGCCAGCGAACTACCAGTAGGAACCTTTTACCTAGCAGCATAAAATATCGGGCCAAGGATACAAACAGGATGTTGTTGAATCTGTTGAGCCAGAACTGGTATCTGGAAGGAGATCACTACGTTCAGTATGTAGTGGGAATAAATTTGTGAACCTAACTGGTATAAAGAAGATGGAACCATTTAGTTTCAAGTATGAGTTTCCCTTCCAAAACAGTTATAACTAGAGGGTAGACTAAAATCAGAAAGGGTACCTGAAAACTTTGAAGGAAATGCAGATCGAAAGTGCCCCAGGCAGCTATATGTCTAAAACCTTCATTAACTGTGATGTAAAGTATTTTAACTGGGAATATTTCGTAGAAAAAGTCGGTTCCTTCGATGTCATAATGATTGACCCTCCATGGAGAATCAAGGGAGCACAGCAGAATGATAGCCAGTTCATGTTTTCGAACTGCAAGTTTAGTCTGGAGTACAACACCATGAGCAACGTTGAAATTGGGAACCTTGATGTCGGACGATTAAGTAAAGGTGGGCTGATCTTCTTGTGGATTCTAAATACTCAGCTCGATGTGTCCACATAACTTCTCCAAAAATGGGGCTACGAAGTCGTATAACAACTTGTTTGGGTCAAGGTCAGAGGCTAAAAGATTTACCTGACTCATGGATATTACTTCATGCACTCGTATGAACTTTGTCTCATTGGGTATAAGTCAGACCACAGCAGTCCGAGCAAGAGAGAGGACTGCAATGCGTGAAGGAGCTCGCTAGTAACATCTTGGTGTCTGAAGTGCGTCAGAAATCCCAGAAGCCAGATGAAATGTACAAACTCATCGATCTAATGTTCCCAGGCAAAATGAAACTAGAGATATTTGCAAGAAATAACAACCTGCGTTTTGGCTGGTTCAGCATAGGCAACCAGCTCGGTGAATCCTTTGACAAGTGGCTGCTTACTCTTAATTGTGATAAGTGCAAAACTCCAATCAAGCCTAACACCAAGCGATATAAGTCCAAAACCAGGGCTAACTTCGATCTATGTGATCACTGTGCTCTGAGCGAGGAAAGATATGAATCGGACTTTTTTGAAATCCAAAATCAAGCTGATGAGGATGTAATCCACCAGTATCATAGCTGCAATAAGTGTCGAGTAGAACCCATCTGGGGACTTAGATTCGAATGCAAAGTCTGTCAAAGCTATGATCTATGCTAAAGTAATCGCTTCCACCCTTATTCTATGTTACAAGTGCTTAGGCTGTTTCGACAACAATCTATCGGCTGAGACGAAGTTCCACGACATTTCGCATTAAATAAAAGTCGTCTAACTCCCCGTCTTCGGACACGGATTCAACATCCATGATTATAAATGCAACTCTTGCTACCAGAAGCCCATAGTTGGTATCTGCTTCAGTTGCAAGCACTGTTCCAACTTCAACCTCTGTAACAACCATAATATATCAATACATTCTTGTGTAACTCAGGTCAAAAATGCTTCTTCGCAACACCTACTTAACTGATTTCTAGCGTCAAAAGACACGAAGAAGAACATAGTATGGAGGCCATCTACGACCCACTGCAGAGACCACAGAGTCGGAAGCGATTCAACTGTTTCAGCTGTGAACGAGAAGTGTTGGAAGAATGCTGGAGCTGTGAAAACTGTTTCAACTTCTTCTTCTGCGGCGACTGCTACGTGAAACGGGACTCCTTCAGGACTATGATGGCGAACAGCCACAAGCGATATCATAATTTCAGACAGATATTTTGATAAGTACATCCAAATCACTTGTTGGGACTCGCCTGCGTTTCTCTTCACATTAAAAAATTGAATATCGGGATGAAGTTTCCTTTCCTCCAGTCGCCGAAGTCGAAGAGAATTCGCTTCTTCTAATTTCTTACACTATGAGCATCCTTTTATCGGTACACAAAAGCCCATTTAGTCAATACTTTGCCAGTCCCTTTATCTATAAATGTGGGTTTCTTACCCTGCTCATGGAATTGACAGCTGTATTGAACAGGTATGGTGATCTGATCGATATAGATGTAGTCGTCGGCAGGGGCTAGACTCCTGAGTAGGGATTGCCTCGAGGAGTGAGGGCTAGAAAACACCTCAGCTATGCTTTTGAACTGAGATCTTAGGGTAGAGATATATTTATTTTATTGGAGTTTATTGCTGAGAAACCCTGTCAACTCTTGTCGTGATTGAGGTTCGAGCCTGTTGCTTTTAGCGAGGGGGTCTTGGTGTGTTAGTTTCTATTTGCTAGTGATTCTGGGACTGCAATAGAGACTGGCGCCCTGCCGCTGCAGCCTCAAATCATGCACAAAGTACTTGGAAGCAGGGAATTATCCCAGTCCATAGACCTTCAAAAAACCTTCGGTATGAAGTTATTATGTCTGGATTCGTTCTAGCTTAATTGAGTAGTTGCCTTCATGTGCAAGACTAGAAACACCTTTTAGAAACCTGTTTCTCATCTCCAGTATCTGTGGATCTATATATTTTTGGGTAAGTTCATCCGGCCTCACTTGCTTAGTTTGCGACAAGAAATGGTCGAAGACTGCCTCAATATGTGTTTTTTAGTGATTCGTCAGGAGCCGCAACGCATTGAGTGGCTTGAACCTGGGGTCGATGTATAGTTCGTCGACTTCGAATTAACGAAATGTGCGACGGTAGGTACGAGGCAAAAGAGCCGCTATTTGAGAGAATTTCATGGCGGATTCTTCAATCGATGAATCTAAGAGATAAAACCAAGGGTAATATTATACACTATTGTCAGCATGCCGAGGTGTCTCATACGCACTTAAATGGCAAAGTATTTCAGAGTTTATGCGGAAGTGTTATGCAATCAATCATAGAAAGTGAGTGCTGCTGGATGGGTTCCTATTTTTCTGGGCACTTTTATGGTCTGTCTTTTCATGCGTCTCTTGCGCAGCATGTCGTGGGAAGAGAACATCACTTGTTGGCCTAGTCCAACGCTTTCATCACTTCCACAGTCCCCAAATGCCTTTTTCAACAAGCATTGTATAATACCTTTTGCTTGAATCTATGGTTCTATATTTGAGTTTGCAACAACACTTTGCTTCGTCCAATCTTGATCGAAGTCTTTGATGCAAAACTGGGAAGTGTGCAACAGAGCACCCACCTTTTCTGAAGGCTTGTACTGAATCGTGCGCCTAGTCGTTGCAGGATAGGGATAAAAGTGCTATTTGGGTTATGGATTCTGTAGCCCTGGTCTCGACTAGGAAGAATAGACCAAGATATGTTGGGATCGTTTGGGAGTCGAGTATTGACTATGATACTTTTTGCTTGCTATATGTCGTTGGAGTTTCTCAGGAACAATTTTAGTAGAGATACCCCCCCGATTAAAATTACCATAGCCATACAAGAAGGCATCACTTCCATCGCTGAGCCGTTTGGGCTGGGCTTATTGGAGTCTGTCGGAGGTGATAGCGAGTTACCTGGTCTTGTGCGAACCCATTTTCTGGATCGGCTGCCTCCTTTGTTGGGATAAATCTCTGAAACATCTGTTGGGTGATTGGTGGACTTTAAAGACGGGTGTATCTATCTCTGCGACCTGCTGACTTTTTGGTTTCTCTTGGCGATTTGATTATAAATATTATTTTCCCAGTCCATTCGTTTCATCCATCTTCTTATGCGACCTTTGCTTCTTGAAAGAATCGGCCGATGTTCTTTGAAGAGCCAGTTTATTCAGTGAACACCCGTTCCAACTCTCAATGGCAGACATCCTTTGTTAGGGAGATAAACGCACCCGGCAATAAGCCAAAGGAGGTTAAGAGTCTTCATCGTGGGTGAGCCTGAGGAGGTCATCGACAGCCTGCTGTTCCCTGTTCTGATGGGGATAACTGGACATGGTTGATTAATATGTATGTTAATAAGTGGTGTGGCCTCCAAAAGAGTGGAAATGCATTGGTAGAGTGAGAGTCGGGATCTTTAAAAATATTATCACTAGTCGAAAGAAAAACATCAAAGAGTCCGCTCGGAATTTCTTATGCGACTCTCTTCTCCTTCTTTGGAAATAGTAGCCCTCATCTTTGCCTGGCTGATTTGTTACTGTCGCCGCGACACTCGACGATTGAATGCAGTGCCATGTCACATGTGACAACGATCGGATACAAGCCTGGCTGGTCCCAACAGAATGCTGCTCCTTCTGCTAAGATTGCATGGCCTCCTGCATCAGACAACGGAGATACTGGCAGGTCAGTATCAATAAGCAATGAACAAGTTTATACGATAAGGTGTTAATGAGTTGATTTCAAGGCCAGAAGTCCATAATAAATTAAACAATCCAGCTCCAGAGTAAGCCACATGAGCATCAATATCTAAATTGGGTTCAATGTCCCTCGCAAGTGCATCTACGAGGCATTCGTCGACCAGATGTAACACACCCATTCTGCAACCTCTTTTTAGGAAGGTCATGCAATACACTCGGGCACCCGCTACCGTCCGTAATCAACCTGATACCGAGTTCAGAATTCTCGATGGTAAGATTATTGGCAAGTTCCTGACTCTGCGGCCTGACGAGTACATCAAGATGGAGTGGCAGTTTAATGACTGGAAGCATGCATCAATCGTAGAGGTGATTCTGAAAGACCCTGAGGAAGACGAGTGCGATGTTGTGATTACACAGACGAACATCCCTGCAGGCGTGGACAAGGCCAAACTCGAGAGCGGTTGGCGGCAGCATATCTTGACACCGATGTCGGATATCCTTGGTTTGCCTCTTAAATGATTGTGTTGGGTGCCTGGATTGTTCTGGAATTTGGCGGCTCTGAAATTAATAAACATTATGAAGGGTATGACTAGCCGTAACAACAGCCCAATCAAGCATGTGGATTGTCTTCTGCTCTATCCAGTGCTAATCCAAGCTTACAACTCCACCTTTAACCAATTTGAATTCTAAATATATTTGCATCCATCCGACTACTCACATGGGAGCAACTTGCAATACCTGCTAAAGACTATAGTCATTCTCCTCTACTCACGACTTCCTTTCTACCACGCACTACCGTCCCACCATCTTACCGGATGACCTCGAGTTTTATAATTAGCTAACTGCAGCCATATCACTTAAACTAGGTCCTTTTAAATACCTCCCAGACTGCTTACTCAACTTTAAATTAGGCGATTAAACCCAGACTCCAACATGCGAGGATGAACTAGAAAATCAACTTTCTAATTTCTCGACTTTAAGCCCTGTTTTACTCGAAAACGGAGTCAAGTATAAAGGACAGTTCAAAGATGGTTTAAGGCATGGTCGAGGGAAACAAGTCTGGCCCGATTTCTCCGTCTATGAGGGATTCTGGAATGAAGGCAAAGCTAGTGGCCCGGGAAGGCTGATCCATGCCGACGGCGATGTGTACGAGGGATAGTGGAATAATGACAAAGCTCATGGAAGGGGTATCTATCTGCATAAAGATGGGGCGAGCTACTCTGGAGAATGGATCTAGGATACGCAGCATGGGTATGGTATAGAAAAATGGGAAGACGGTTCTAGTTACGAAGGGTAGACATCCAATCCTTCATAGTTGTATCTTAACGATGCTTAGATTGTACGATCGCGGAATGAAACATGGCCGAGGCAAATTCTATTGGCCTGACGGGAGCATCTATGAGGGGGGGTTCGTGAACAATATCATAGAGGGCCAAGGCGTGTACGAATGGGCAGACGGCAGGGTATACTCAGGGCACTGGAGAAATAACAAAATGCACGGCCCAGGAGAGTTTGTCTGGCCCGACAATCGCAGATACATCGGCTAATATCTCGAGGATAAAAAGTCAGGATTCGGGGCTATTGTTTGGCCTGACGGGAGGCACTACGAAGGATGGTGGAAGGAAGGCAGGCAACACGGCAGAGCTAGATTCCGGAACAAAAGTGGCGTGTGGCGAGAAGGCGAATGGTGGCAGGGACGCAGGGTGAAGTGGCTCGACTGATGCAGCTGATGAGTAAGTTCGATTAGAATAGTAGTTAAACATAGAAAATTATAGAATAAATATTAAATAGTATCAGCATCCATAGCAGCAAATCATGAGCAGCGTAAAGACAGACAAAGACACTGTATGTAGGTTCCTCAAGAGACTGAACTCTGAACTCCAGACTGTCATTGCAGACATGAAGACCGATTTCGAGAAGAATCCTCCCGAACCCAACGCCATCAAATAGAAACTCATGGTACACTCCACTTCTTCACACACCGCAGACATGGAAAGCCAAGTATACTGAGCTGGTGTCGAGCAGCCTCCGCGAAATGATATTACCACACGACATAGAATAATCTAACTTCGACTTCAAAGAGTTCCTGTCCAAAATTACAGAGGATTATGGGGCTGAACAGGAGTTCCTCGAGCATTTGAAGTTCCTGAATGCCAGCATCGAAGGGCTCAAGGACTTCATTCGGATTCATCTGATCAGAGACCCGTCAGTCTACTACATAAAAGACATTTGAATAAGTACACATTGGAGACAAGTTATAACCCACAAATTTCATAAAAGTAGGCTCAACTGCTCCTACATACGCCCCGAGCCATACTTCCGACTCTTCCTCTCCAGCCTCTTCATTTATATAACCAGCCTATTTTTCTGTTCTTTCAGCTAGACTCTGTCTCCTTCCGTTTCCCAACTACAATCCTTCTTCATGCCACTCTTTACAGATTTTCCAAAGAATTCCAAACACAGGTATGCATTTTTTAGAGAAGCATGCAGGTTAGTTCCAACGCTCATCACTCCTAGGCTCTCCACGCAGTCCAGCAATAAAAATACAGTACCTTCCCTTTTCTTTAGATCAAAAGAAATATTAGCAAGTCGACACTCCTGGAAAAAATTCTTTATGGATATTTTTCCAAATGAACCTTTTGCGAGAAAAGGCAAAAATACCACAACTGGAGGAGGTTGAGTCAATTGATGCTGCTCATCACTAGTTTTTAGAGATACGAGAGAGGAATCGCGGCCCAGAAGTCCCGCCAGCAACTCCTCGGTTGTGATCTTCTTCGGAGATAGTTAATGAGTTGTCGGATTATAGGTGCAGTTAGTTAGAAATTCAGCCATATAAATACCGGAGGCTCTTTCAGTAAGATGACAGTCGAGACCTATACAAAAAACTCGGCAGTCCAGGGCCGATAGTTCCTCTACCAGCAAATCCAAGCTGAAAAAGCCGTACATTGTTTGGTTGTATAGTTCTCGATAGAGTGCTCTTGCAATAGTTTCATAAGCGATATCGTACTTCTTAGGTACAGGAAAGATGCACCCAATCGTGCGGTGATGGCTCGAAAATGAGGGCGCGCTGATTATCTTTTCACAGGTAGATGTGAGACTAAAGTTCCCCCGCGGGTCTATGCAGAAATTAATTGAGACTTGGTTAATATGAGGCTCCTCCGAAAGAGGAGCGGATTCTAGAACACATCCCTTTCGGCTGATGGCTTCTATAAATTTCTTGTAGTCTTTGTAGGCTCCCTTCTCAGAAATCCAGAGTTTGGATGGAAGGAGCCGAGTCAGTTCTTATGAGATAACCTACAAGATTTAGAAGTCGGAAGGAACCGAATCGTTTAATGTTTGTTGGCGTCCTGCTTCGAGCAGGTTGCTTAGAAGCTTCTGAATTGGAGACACTGATCTTAAACTAAGGACAGCCAGGCCTCTTCCTCTCACTTAATCATCGATCTTGATGAACCACCGAGGCACTTATGGATACTTCAGTAAGAATATCGCGAGAGTACTGATCAGCTCTGTCTCGCTGTAGATGTCCAGGGCTCCGGGTAGGGTTGGCATGTGAAGTTTATTGAAGAGCCGGCGACTTCCACTCTTCGACGAGTAATAGATATGTTTCTCCATGGGTCCCGATAGGATTGGGATCCCTAATTACACGCTCACTTGAGTTAGATCAAGGCTTGATTCTGCTCCCACGATGTATGAAGTCATTT
>JAKZAN010000128.1:0-86106 GCA_023053545.1 Lepidurus packardi
CCAACCCCAACCCCAACCCCAACCCCAACCCCAACCCCAACCCCAACCCCAACCCCAACCCCAACCCCAACCCCAACCCCAACCCCAACCCCAACCCCAACCCCAACCCCAACCCCAACCCCAACCCCAACCCCAACCCCAACCCCAACCCCAACCCCAACCCCAACCCCAACCCCAACCCCAACCCCAACCCCAACCCCAACCCCAACCCCAACCCCAACCCCAACCCCAACCTCCCCACTAGTGCATTATTCTAACAGTCGGAAAATATGCCGTTTATCCCTTACAAAGTCGAACCAATAAGCACCTCGATAGAGTTTCTGACAATGTGGAGTGGTAATGACTTTGGGGCTCGAATAAATCACACCCATTACTCCTAAAGAGTGAAGTATTGATAAGAGCAATTTATATCATTAATTAAATAGAGGCAGGAAATTTAACAAGTTTATTGCTTGAGAACGCGAAGAAAAAATAGATAAAACAATAGGCTATGGTTCCCTATTTTGCAGCAAAAATACATATTTTTATTGCCTAATACGTTCAGTCAACCTGCTTTAGATCGATCCCCACCTCCCGAAACAAAATACTTTCCGGCTATCCTCTTGACTAACCCATATAAATATCCACCCACTCTCATACCCTACCCCTGTTTTCCAAAGAATCTATCTCCCTATAATGACATTGTTTACAATGCCACTCTAATAATTCCAATGCCTGCCTTCTCTAAAATGGTGCCCCATTATTGGCTAGTTTATCGGCAGGAATCTCCGACTCTATAACATCCAATTAAGTAACTGGGTGGATATGTCGAACGTACATCGTCTACTATAAACGAGAGGGCTCCCTCTTAATTAAAACCATAATAATAAACCACGTCTCCCATAATACTATTTTAAACAAAAATACCATCCAAAATCACCACTAACCATTATGCACAAACTTATTCAAAAAATATGTCGCAACCCCTACGGTCTATCGTTTGGACTCACCCTCACCAAGTGGTCACATTCGCTTGGACCTGTACTCGCAACTGCTCCCGTCAGCAGAGCGCCCCATGTCCAATCCACCACCGAGAGAGAACAGTATCGCGAAACCCACAAAATCAGATTCAAGCGAGAACAGACCACCCTCGTTAACGACTGGACCAGAGGACCCCATAACCGCCTCTACACCGAAAAGGAAGCCATATCTGAGGCTACGAGGTGCATGAAATGCGCAGATAGTCCCTGCCAAAAGGCATGTTCTACAGGCATCGACATCAGACAGTTCATTTACCAAATTCAGAATCAGAACTATTATGGTGCTGCCAAGACTATTCTGTCTGACAACCCTCTCGGACTGTCCTGTGGAGGTCTGTGTCCCGTCAGTGAACTGTGCGCCTCAACCTGCAACGCCCATTGGATTGAGGGTGGCACAATCGAAATTGGAAAACTGCAGGAATTTGCTGTTCAAGTCTTCAAGGAAATGAAGGTCAAGCAGATCAGAGACCCCAACCTTAAGCCTTTGCCTGCTGCACTCGCCAATACCAAAATCGCTTTGATTGGAGCTGGCTCTGCTTCGATCTCCTGTGCCTCTTTCCTAGCCCGTCTGGGTTACAACAATGTGCACATCTACGAAAAGAACACCTACGCTGGAGGTCTGGTTACGGATGAAATTCCTGCCAACAGGTCCAACATCGGAGATGTCCAATGGGAAATCAATCTCGCCCAATAACTCGGAGTCAAGATCCATTATGGCAAAGCCTACGGCAAAGACATCACCGAGGAGTCCCTCCGAAAGGATGGCCATGAGATCATTTTCGTAGGTGCTGGACTCAATGCCGCTAAAGCCCAGCTTGGTAAAGATATTTACATGCTTCCCAACGTCTTCAACAGCAAAACCTACCTGCCAAATGTTTGTGTCAACGTCAAGCTCACAAAGAATCAGGAAAAAATATTCAAATTGAAGGGTCACGTCGTCGTCCTGGGCATCGGAGATACAGCTCTCGATTGCGCAAGATCGGCTTTGAGACAAGGCGCCGAAAGAGTAAGTGTTGTCTTCAGACGAGGATTCGAAGACCTAAGAGCCAACGATGAGGTGTTCATTCCTTCCATCTATGAGAAAATCAACTTTATCGCGAATATGGTGCCTGTGAAGGTGACTCGGGAAAATGGTCTTGCCACCGGAGTATAGTTTGTGCACAATTCCCCCAATGGCGTCAATGGCTACTCGCAAGGCGACTAGACTGTTCACGTCCATGCTGATTACGTTATTACAGCATTCGGCTCTGAAAATGACCAGTCTCCTATTCAACAACTTATTGGTGAGTCGAAAGGAAAAACCGAAATCGATCCCTACACCATGCAACACAGGTCCAAGCCTCATGTCTTCGCAGGAGGCGATATCATTGGTACCCAGAACTTAGTTGATGCTGTCAATGATGGTAAGGTCGCAAGTTGGTTCATCCACAGACACCTCAGTTAACAACATAACCATTCCGTTAGCGACAAGCCCGATCTTCCTGGTTTCTTCACAGAAATCGATCTCGTCGATATCTCCGCTACTTTGGCTGGAGTCAAGTTTGAAAATCCTTACGGTCTAGCATCTGCACCCCCTACAACTTCATATCCCATGATCAAGAGAGCATTTGAAGAAGGTTGGGGTTTCGCTGTGACCAAAACATTCGTGCTCGACAAAGATGAGGTTGTTAATGTTTCTCCCCGTATTTTCAAGGCTACCAACAACATTCTACGCAACGAGCCTTCCTTTTCCAACATCGAACTGATCTCGGAGAAGAGAGCCAAATATTGGGTGGAAGGAGCCAAAGAACTCAAGAAGGAATTCCCTAACAAGGTACTGATTGGTTCTGTTATGGCTTCCTATAAGAAGGAAGACTGGATTGAGTTGGCCAAGATGTGCAAGGAAGCTGAATTCGATATTGTTGAACTCAACTTATCATGCAATCACGGTATGCCCGATAAAGGTATGGGAAGAGCCTGTTCCGACGTCCCCGAAGTTGTTGAAGAAATCACAAGATGGGTTAAATCCGAAGTCTCCGTCCCTGTTTTCATCAAATTGTCTCCCAACTCTACCATCAATGAGAAGATTGCAGAACATGTCAGAAAAGCCGGTGGAGCAGGAGTATCTGCCACCAACACCATGTTCTCTTTCATGGATCCCGGTGCCAATATGGACCCCTACCCTGCTGTAGGCAACCAAAAACACACCTATTTCGGTGGAGCTGCAGGCTCTATCCTGAGACCTATTGCTATGAGAGTCGCTGCTACCATTAGCAACAACCCACTAACCCGAGGAATCCCCATGATGGCTACCGGCGGTATTGTCAATGCTCAACACGCCTTGGCCTATACCACGTATGGAGGCGCCTCCGTCTATCAGATCTGTTCTGCTGTTCAGGAACAAGACTTCACAATCATCAATGACCTGAACACTGGACTGAAGGCTTTGCTTTACATGACCCAGAGAGAAGACTTGAAGAAGAACGGATGGAACGGACAGAGCCCCCCTGTGCTTAAGACTCAGAAATTGAAGAAGTTTACCAACGAATTCGATCTGTGGAATAAGAATGAAGAGCCAACATCTGTTGATATCAAGAAAGTCCCCACCATTGATCAGCTAGTGGGCACTCGCAACAAGCACTTCCATAACATCAACCATATGGACAAGGACCAGAAGTTCCCCTTCGTCAACGATGATCTGTGTGTGAACTGCGGCAAGTGCTATCTGACCTGTCTGGACTCAGGTTACCAAGCTATTACGTTCGATACCCACACCCACAAACCCGAAATCACCAGCGACTGTACAGGATGTGGACTTTGTTTCGCAGTGTGCCCAGTGCCTGGAGCTCTGCTGTACGAAGCGAGACCCGAAAGCATGCCATACGCGCCGAACAGAGGAGATAAATATTTTAAATAAGGCAATTGATGGGTTTATTTTCAGCTGTTATTAAATGGTTCATTTTTTATTGATAAAGCCTTACTTATCCTTTTAAACGACAAGTTAATGATTGCTGAGAAAGCAGCGAGTGTGAGTCACAATAATTGATCATGCGAGGCTGTAGACAGGCAGACAACATACGGGGCAGGGACCTCCCATCTGGGTCGGCTCGACTCACAGACATGCCTTGCGATAGCTGTCTCAAACCGCAGGTGAAGCTTCGCTCATCCTGTCAACAGGGTTTATGGTGTGCGAACTTAAAGGATTTGTAATAACGCCCTAGTAAGGATTTGTCCTATTTAAATGATGCTGGGAATCGTCTCGCGGAGTGCCTTGGGATAATACATGGTTACAAATGTTGTTACTTATCTATGGTGGAGGTAAGTAGGTTGGATCAGAGGGAGGAGGGTTTTGGTCTGGGACAGTCTCAGGTACGATTGTTGAATTTATCATCCTTCCACACCACTTACAGCATTCCACGAAGAGGCGGAAAATCAGAGAGCAAACTATACCGATAATAAGTAGTACACTCTCTAGCTCGTTGAGAGATGAATTAGATTTTTCCTGGACGCAACTGGTGCCATTCTTTTACTAGATATAGCCCGTCTTACATTCACAGGTAAAGCCATCTTTGATAGAGTAAGGAGCACATTGGTAGCAGGTTTGCATATCGACACTGCAGTTCACGCATAGGTGGTAGCAGGCAAAGGTCGGAGACACTACGATCGACAGGAACAGTGCTGCTTGAAGAAGAAAACGCATACGATGTGAACTTAGGACTCGACGAGTGAAGTAAGGGCTTTTTGCTTGATAGATATTTAATGGGATTGAGCTGGATTTGAAATTATAGTTGAAGGGTATCCATTAAATCTGACGCAAAAACTCGACGTAATAGACTCTCCTCAGTGTAATGTGAATTCGCTAATAACTATTTATTTCATGCCGTTAGATTTTACTAGGCACTTAAATCAGTCACATCGGTCAAACTAGGCAAGATAACATAGCGATCTCAAGGTTCCAGTACCTAGTTCCCGTGTTCTATCTAGTCAACTAATACAAATCTACCCATGTCCGAAGCACGTTAATTAATGAATACAACGACGAGTGTGAATAACAGCGATTAATCATATCAGGCTGTAGACAGGAAGGCGGCAGACGGGACACTGACCTTCCGTCCGAGTCAGTTCGACACGCAGACATGCCTTGTGGAAGCGGTGTCCACATATTGTCTAAAAGTCGGTGCCACTTTCGCTGCAAACCTTGCACAAGATGAAATCTGAGTCAGGTCTCCATCCCCAACCGTCTGATGGGTTGGTTGGCCCACGATGTGCTTAAGCCGATAATTTGTCAGTAGAAGCTTCGCTCACACTGTCAACAGGGTTTATGGTGTGGGAGTTGATGGAGTAAGGGTTTATAGAATATCCGTGATAAGGATTTGTGTTCGTGTGTTGGTAATTGGGTGAGTTACCAAATCTATTGGCGGGTAGGGCACCTTTGGATGGGATAGTGTTGTGGTCATTCAGATTCATTATTGGCGGAGGCAAATATGTTGGGTTAGAAGAGTTGTGCACTGCATTACCTCCGGATTATGTAATAAGTGGTGAGGTTTGGGGTGCCCCGTACTTTCTTTTGTGCACCCATTATTTACAACGTTTGTAGTAAATGTAGACTAGAGCGCCAGCAAAAAGAGCAAGGCCACTCACTATTTCTTCGACAGTAACAGGGGTAGGGTTCTTATCCAGTTCACAGATATTGCCATTCTGGTGGTGGCCCTAGTTGCATTCACATGATGCGCCTGTAGAGTAAGACTGAGGGACACAGCTGTAGCACATTGACATATCAGGAGTACAGCTTAGGCACAAGTTTTGGCAGGTGAGGGCTGAGCATACTATGAGCATTAGGATGAGGACTGTTCGAGTAAAATTCATGGGATCTTGAATCGGGGCACCAGGCTGCTAGCTATGATAAGTAGGATGCTCTAGTTTGATAGGTATTTTATCAGTAATAGGTTTTGGAGGGCTTTATATTTTTTGGTCATGAACTATCAAATCTTACGCCATAACTTTCGAAATGGTTCGCCTTAATTTTAATCCATAATAAACTGCATCTTTCCACCTCTTAGCGTCTCCACAATCTTTAGAGTCCTGCTCATGCAAGACAGACACAACCGAGACAACAAAACTATCAACACTCTTCGCACCCGGCGATCCTAGTATCCCCGGGACCGCATGCTCCCCAAAGTTAGCAAATAAAAATACTTCGCAGACATGCCCAAACACCCCAAGAAACCCTCAACTGCCTCCCAGGAAGATCGACCCTACGTCAAAAGACTCTAGGAAGTCGTACTGACTCCCGACAAGTCTGTCTTCGAGACTCCCAAGGCTCGAAAGAAAAAACCAGAAGACACCCTTCTCGACGACATTGCACTACCATTTATTGGGGGTAGCGAAAAGACTGTCTCTTCTCCATCTCTGAATTCCCGTCGAAAGATCAACACGTCTCCTTTCAGAGTCGTTGCTGTTCCTGAATGGGCTGATAATTTTTATACCAACCTACTCGACTGGAACGGGCTTCAGAACTACATTATCGTGGGCGTGACTGACAAGTTCTACATCTTTAACCCCGCCCTTGATACCGATACCATTGTAGATCGGCGTCATACCCATAAACTCAATACTGTTCTCCAGCAAGGAGAAATTCTCACATCCCTCGCACTCAACACCACTGAACCCAAAATAGCGATAGGTTTTTCGGGAGGCGCTATTCGTATATTTGACACTCAAAAGACAAGCAGGCAATTCAAAGACATCCACCCGCACATGGGAAGGGTGGGGTCTCTGACTTGGTCGCCAGTCACTCATAATCTATTGATTTCCGGGTCCAAAGATCGCGATATCCTCGTGCACGACCTGCGAACTAAGGCTCCGATGAGATACAAATATCACAAGTAGGAAGTCTGTGGCGTCAAACAGTTTGGATATTTGCTGGCTTCCGGAGGCAACGACAACAGAGTGTTCGTTTCAGATATTCGGACAAAGAAGATCTTGCATACTCATTCCCACGAAGCCGCAGTCCGCGCTATCTGCTGGAACAACAGCGGCACCAAGCTCTACACAGGAGGCGGCACCAATGATCGCAAAATTAAGATATTCGACATGACTTCCATTCACGCCCAGCCCAATTCTTAGCAGGACACCAGCACCAACAACAGTGAGATCGGGGAGGAGCCTGCAGATAATATGATCAAAGAAGTCGACACCGGCTCTCAGATCTGCACCATGCTCTATAGCAAGAATTCTGAGTAGGTCGTGTCCTGCCATGGGTACAGTCTGAACCAAATAAACCTATGGACGGCCGACGGGAAACGTCTGGCCACACTGCAAGGACACACAAGCCGGGTGTTGTATGCTGCTCTGAGCCCTGAGGGAAATCAGATGGTAACAGGCGCGGGAGACCAGACACTGCAGTTCTGGAACATGTTCCCTTCTTCGAGAGAGCCGGCGAGTCGGATCGGGAACCCTGTGCAGCTGAGGTGAGTGACAATTATCTTGCGCTGAGTGTATGGATACAGTTTTATCATTGTTTAATTTTCCTCTAAATTAAGAGATTATCTCTTTGGAACGAAATAAAAACTTTACTCCATCGGTTGGTATGTTCGTTGGCTTCTTAACACTATATATCGGTTTTTAAGAATAGGCTCCGTAATTATCCTCCGTACTCTCGCACCATCTATCACTTCTGCCTACATAATGCAAGCTCTCCCCTTCCTCACTTTTGACAAGCAGACCTTCTGTCTCTCTCTCCTTCCCACTCCTAACTACTCCCACTCAACCTTTATCTCCTTCATCGATCTACCCACTAATGTAGTTTCAAGCATCCTCAATTCCCAACTCAACTTCTAGCTACCCGACCCCAACGAATAGGGCATCTACGCACTTCCGTCTCCTTCTGTCTAGAATCTCTACTTCCTAGTGCTGCCTCTCTCTGCTGTTCTCCCAGATAAATTTCGTATATTCATGCATAAATTCATGGTCAATATCAGTCAAACCATTCTGATCGGTTAGAGGACGAACTACGGAAAGATTTCGAAGCTTATTGAGCCTTGGGCTGCCAATAGTCAGGTGCAGTTCTTCGTCACTTCATCCACATCACGACACGAAGTCTATGCCATAAAGAGTCTGAGCGAGAACAAACTGGAAATAGGGTCGAAGTGCGAATTCAATATCTCATAACTTAATCAGAACTCTCCTTTGGGGTCAATGCCGCCTCTGAAATAGACCATATACCAGCTACAAGAGTATCTTAACTATCGCAATCAGTTTAATAATCTTTTGACGCTTGACGAGGTTTACGAATCGCTCCTCAGAGACATTAATGTTGGGTTCTAAGTATAGAGATTCTTGCGCGACTTTAAAGCTGGAACTACGACTATGCTTCCACTTCAGGAGCTAGAGCGCCAAATCTCAAACTTGACTTCTCGTTATGGAAGACTCCCTTATAGTTCTAGTATTTTTGTGATCAAACTACTATAGAGTTCAAAACGATAGATGGTGTCGCATAATTAAAGTCTGAAGTCAGATTTCCTCAAAGAAATCATTGAGAGCATCCAACACACCTTCGACTGTGACATGACCTACCCTGAACTCATCAGATAGCTGCAGAGTTTAGAGAAAAACATTGAAGCCAAACTTAAAGATTATATGAAGGAACCCCTGTAAGCAACTAAGTATGTTGTGGCCACGCTGTACTATCTCCACTCGCAGACTCTCTTCGTCTCCATGACTCGCAAGATGCAGGATCTAAAAGAAACAAAGGACTATGCCACTGAAGAGATGTTCGAGCAAATCTCCCAAAATTAAGCACTCTTTAAATAGTGCGAGGAGGCTCGTATTAGGATCAAATAACTTGAGGCCTTTGATGAGATTATGAAGCGCAAAGAAGAGTAGCTTAAAGAGGAGCGGGAAAAGGTCAGCAAGATGAGGGTATTAGTTGATCATGTCGAGAAGGAAAACAAAAGGTTAGAAATAATCGTGAACACAACCAACAGGACTCTGGCTGAAGCGATGGATGAGAAATGCAAAAGATAGTAGTATGTGGGCAACAAAGAAAAGGAGAATATCGACTTAAAGAAGAGACTGGAGTCTACGCAGCGATCTCTCTCCGGCAGTTAAGACAAGTTGGCCAGAACGCTAGAGGACCTGAAGAAGTCGGAAGCTGCAATGCAAATCTTAAAGAATACCAATAGTAGCCTGCTGAGTCATTCGAATAGTCTGAAGGCGACAGTACAGAGATATGAAAAGTCGATGTTATCACTGGAAGAGAACCTGAGAATGAAAGCTAATCAGGCGATAAGTATGAACCTGGAGAGACATAACGAACTGTGGCAGTAGAAGTAACAGCTTGCCGTAGACAACAAGGCACTGGTTCAGAACAGTCAGGAACTCAAAAAGAGGATAAAGCACTACGAAATTAAGATGATATACTACGAAAAGATGTATAACACGAGGTCTCTGGCGGGTACTCCTCCGAAACACACGCCACAGCAGCACAACCCCTGTGCAATGCTAGACTTCGAATACCAAGCTTCATCAATCGAGAACTACCAGACCGTCGGAGACGACAGCAGATTCGAACCTGTCCCCTTGGATTTTCTGGAGGGGACTTACACTGAGTCTGATCGGTACAACTGCTTGAAAATGGTGAGCGCTCGTCCCTCTTTCCTCCTGACAAACCAGACCGAGCCGAACAACAGCACGAAACCATTGCAGATGAAGATGGATTGCCAAAACAGAGAGTCGATGTCGGGAAGCAAAAACCACACGAATCGGAAGAAGATAAAGCTGAGTAAAGTAAGCGAACAGAAGGCGGAGGCGAACTGGGAACACCAGAGTTCGATGCGACTGTAGGAGTGCGAGATCCAGGTAGTATCATAGAGTGCAGGGTGGGTTGAGAAGCACAAGAATTTCTGATATGGAGAGTGAAACTATCTAAGTGTCGGTATCGACTATAACTGTTGAATTTGTGTGTATATGAATCTAATGTCTATATTTTGTAACTTATATAGGCCTACTGGATAGTTTCTTTTTAGTCCTTAATAAGAACATGACTATAAAACGATGAAAGCTAATCACGAGGCAACATCTTATCTCGACAATATTACACTTTTTTATCTCAATAAGTTTATATCTAATTTTAACAGAAGTCAATTCCCAGAACTAATGAAACTCCTCTACTTCGCTGCGACACTCTTCCTTATAGCTGAGACTCGCAGGCTTTCCCATCAAAATCTCGCCAGCTCCACCACCAACACCACCACCACCACCAAATCTCTTCCCGTACTTCCTATATTTTTATTTCTTCCTAGGCACAAAATAATGTCGATGCTATTCCCGAAGGATTTGAGGACGAACCTTTCGTAGACTACGATGTGCCAAAGAAGGCCCACATCATTTGAAGAGCGAGCATATCATGACTGGGATCAGAACTGGGGAATGATTTTATAAGGAGCACGTCTATGAACAATTTGTAAGGAGTACAAAATAATATGTTATTTAGAGAGCATAAGCTTATGAGCCATTTGCTATTGTATGTTGTTCCTGATTATTGTAAGAGTATCAGCTAAACTGGGTTTCAGAGTCATCGAGACGGCATGCACGACACCATAAGTTCATCAGGGAATATACCCGGTGTGAACATTATTCCGTAAATCTCCCATGCAATTAAAAAAGATAAATAACTTCTGCAAAGGCAGGCATATCTTCTACTCACTTCCCTACAAAATGCTAACTCTCCTTTTCAAAGGCATTCTCTAAAATCATCTCAAGACAAAGACAACCAACAAGATCCCCACGACCCCTACAAGTATCATCCCGATATTCCTCTACAATAGGCTCCCAGCCTTCAGCTACTCGTTGTACTAAATCGGCGACACTGGATTCGATTTGCTGGCCTTCTGGGGGACTGGCTTAAAAGACACTTGACCTGATATGGCATCCTTTTTTTATTTTCCTACTGTCTCCTTGTAAGACTTAGGCGAGTAGAATTCATCGTGATTCTATGTTGCGACCGTGGATCTCTTGGGAGAGTTGAGACTAGTTGTGGACTGGAAACCTCTGGTGCTGGTGTTATCGTATGTGAGAATTGGCTTATTGGCCTGGAAGGCTACAGGAGGCTTGCTATTTCGGGAGGCTGAAGAAGGACTGGGATGATAATAATGGTTAGAAGGCCGGCGAATGTTGTTGTTTGGACGGTATTCATGTGCCTACTTGATCTTACGAGAAACAGAACGCCTCCTTTACTGGCTGTGTTGTAGATGATTATTGAGGACTGCAATTTTGGAGGACCCGGTGCTGTGACGGGAAGAGGAAATAGAGTGATTGGAGATGTTGTTGTGGGAGAGATCGCTGTGGTAGGTGTTGAGCTGCGGGAAATACTTGTAGTTCTTGCGATCAGGGTCATTGTAGGAAGAGAGCTGGGAGGAAATGCTGGTGAACATCTGGGGAGGCAGCCAGGAGGGGAAGAGGGAATCCTTTTTTAAAACTTAGGTGGATAGGACTATAATTTATAATCGAGTAAATTGAACCTTAGTCTAAGAACAGACGAGAAAATCGTTAATTACTGAGTTGATCGACCCGATAAACAGTATAGCTGATGGACGACTCCCGGCCCCTCGCCACCAACGAAGTGGTAATCAAAGAGGAACTCAAAAGTATCCTCGAAGCAGTCCAGCGCGAGAAAAAAGCTATTCAAGATGAGTTCGAAACCATGAATGAGCGAATACATAAATACGAGCAACTACACAAATCCATGATGAAGGAATCCGGGAAGTAGTCACGAGCTCGCTCCAAAGAGGAAACCATCATATACAACCAGTTGCAGGCAACACTGTCGGAAATGAACATCGACCCCAGGGTCGTGCTAGACCCCGACTATACTGAAGATCCGGATACCGCAAATAAGCCGATAGATAGGAAAGAAATTATCAAGATCCAGAAGGTGATCGTGGAAAGACTCCTGGCTAAGCTGAAGGAGGAGAGCGATAAACTGCCGAGACGCAGCAACTGACGCCTGGCAGCCAGCACTGTGATACTTTGGTCCTGTATACTCTCTATAGCTATCTAAGGTAACATACGGTAGAGTGCATTCTTATCAGAATGTAGATGTTTAAACTACCTCTACGCTCCCCTTTAACAATAAATCCAATAACCAATAATAATATCATTCGAACAATCCAACCTTTGGTCTTAGCACTTCGGCACTTGAGCAACACTACATAATAAGCAAACATGCACACCAACGAAAATTCTCCCAGGGAGGAAACTCCCCTCCTCGACAACTCCTCTACCAAACCCGCAGACTCCATCCTCGAAGAAGTCACCGCAGAGTAGAAGTTCCCCACCAAAATCATCGAGCATAAGAATGCCATCTTTGTTGACTATGATCCAGTCTCCGCCAAGGCCAAACTAAAAAGCCTTGCTGAACTCTAGATCACTGAAAGGTACACCCCACATCTCCAACTCTTTCCTCAGAATCACCTATGTCAAACACCTCTCCATGATCCTCAAGTAACTCGGGGAATAAGGAGCTGCTTTCTTACCCAACGTCTTCGAAGATATCGTAATTCTCCCGCATAACCCAATCTATTTCTTCGTCACGTTATATTATGTAGATGAATGATAGGGAAGATCTAAAGCGCTCCCTCCTGTCGCAGGTGCCCGATCTCATTAGTTATATTGAGGGTCTAGAGGAGTCTTATAAACGCATCAAGGAGTTCATCGTGCCACTCCTAATCACATTCGTGCATATGGGCCAGCTCGACATAAAGGAAGAGGCTGGCAAGTACTTAGCAACGATTTCCCACAAACTTAATGACAAAGATCGAGGAGAGTGCGTGCTCAAATATGTGATTGAGATGGCACATGACGATACTAACGAGGAAAGCAGGATTGTGGCCGTCCAGCTGTTCAGCAAAATGGCTGGTAGTTTTGGCCGCGACCTTTGTGACCAGTTCATCGGACTTGAGGTCCTGAGTTTGGGAGAGGATTCGCACCTGAAAGTGCGCAAGGAAGCTATAATCAACCTGCCTAGCATTTCACGCGAGGTGTCAGCCCAATTCTTCAAAAATAGGTTGTTCAAGTTCTACCAGAAGAAGGCAGTAGAAACGCACTGGGGCATCCGAAAGAGCTGCGTGGACATAATCATCGAGATCGCCAAGATCTGCGATCATTTCCACGAAGAGGCTTTAAAAGAATCATTGCTGAGCGAGATCATGCTGTCGTTCGTCAGAGACACCAACAAATGGGTCAAAATATCCGCCTATAAAAACTTGGGTTCCTATATCTCATGCCTCAAGGGCCGTGCCATCAATGATAAACTCATCGAAGCGTTCACTAAAATGGCGACACATGAAGTCAATGACCTCAGTGCAGAAAACGAAATCTTCTATGCCTGCGCATACAACTTCCCAGCAGTCCTCGATACCGTTGGGGGAGGGATGTGGGAACAGCTATATCCGACATACCAGCGCCTCCTCAAAGTCAACGACAAGAAGATCAAGAAGACAATGGCATCTAGCCTGCACGAGATCGCCAAGATTATCGGAGAAACACACACCCGCAACTATCTGTTTACGGTGCTGGACACCTTCCTGAAAGACAACAGTAAGTTCTTCACTCATTCAATTTTCTCGATGTAGACGACTAAATCAAACTAGGAGCGATTCAACATTTGTCTGACACCATCCAGGTGCTGGACGCCCAGAAACGTGAGGAGCTCATTGACTTGTTTTTGATCTTACAGAAAGACCAGAAAAAGTGGCGTATCCGCGAATGTATCGCCCAGCAACTCAAGACCCTCAGTCAAATCTATGAGATGAGTACGGTGTTCACGTACATCGTCCCAATCGCCTTCAAGTTCTGCACGGACACAGTGTCCATTGTGCGTGAGGAAGCTTCGAAGAGGATAGGCGATATCGTGGCCCAGTTCCATTAACATGAAGGAGGGGCACCCTATCTTATAGGTATTATCGAGAACATCAAGGGATTCTCGCACTCGCCCAAATACACCCAAAGGCAGGCGTAACAATAGTATTGAAAACCAATATCTGATGATGATACAGTTTTGTAGGGATGTGCCCAGGACTGCTGGAGTTCAAGGAACTCTTCGAGTAGCACTTCATTCCAATTCTGGACGAACTTTCCAGAGACAAGATAATCAACGTTCGGATTGGACTAGCACGAGTGTTGCGGGACTACATCAAGCAGAAAGGCCCCCTGTGTGCTAACGCGAGTTTCATGAAAATCGTGGACAGCCTGCGGACAGACAAAAACGAAGAGATTTCGGAGATTTTCGAGGAAGACTGATTAAAGGTTCATGGAGAGGATTCTATTTATAAGATGGCTGTGTACGTGTAGGCAAATAGAGAGAAGGCACTAGATACATCGGGTGCCAATTTTAATCAACACATTAATAAGGCGTCAACATTCCCTACTTAGAGGAGGGTTTTAAGATAGAAGGTTAAACTCTAAAAAACAGTAAATATAATCCAATCTTAACTTATCGATTCAGAGAAATACTCTGTTCATTAAACACATGCACGTAGTACGCACTCCCTCTGAACAGCCCCACCGACTTCGCCTCGAAAATAAAAAACTCCAGGAAGGCAGCGAGTCTGTCACCAACGTCACACACGCCTCCCAGCGCAACTATAGAACCAAAACGTCCCTCCCCGTTCGCCATCTCAACATTCATCACTTCAAACGCATGCCCTGCTCCAACACTCTCCTACATTCACATCCACAATGTCTATATTTCCACGACGCCTCGGATCGCAGAAGACCAGTCGACTACCCATCGCCTCTTTGTGCAAATATTCAGCAGAATTAGTAGTGTACCGAAGGCGAAGAATGCAAGTTTGCGCATTGTGCACTGGAGCAACTGTACCACACGGACAACTATAAGAAAAAATTCTGCCAGCATTACCCTTCATCACTCGAGTAGTGTGAGCTGGGCTAGTATTGTTGTCACGCACACAGTGAAGAAGAGGTCACCACAGAGCTAATCCATCATTTGTAGTTCGATGACGATTTCTACATGTAAGACTCCACTTTTTAGTTTTTCACATGATTTCGTCTATCGTATCTAGATTTTATTACAAGACCTAGTTCTGCCCATATGCCTTGATTGAGCACAATAGGAGCAAATGTGTCTATGCTCATAGCTTCGAAGACTTTCGTCGCAAACCACATGTCTATTTTTATGAACCCCTCATCTGCTTCAACTGGGTGGCTAGGGATGGAGGGCTCGAGGACTCATCATATTTGTGTGCGAATGGGCTACAGTGCGGGTGGAGCCACGGTCTGCGGGAGGTGGAATACCACCCACTGATATACAGGACAAAGGAGTGTGTGATGGGATGCAAAGGAGGGGAGTGCCCGGGGTTCCATTCGGAAGAAGAGTTGAGGGCGATCGAAGAAGGCGTGCTGCAGAAGATGTTCGTACTGATGCCTCGGAACCGGATCGTGGAGGGCACCTTTAAATACGATTAGTAATTGTGTTAGGCTCATTCGTTCCATTCTATCCAATAATATTATAAACTATAACTCAGCATTACCCCCCTGCTTACCTTGGCTTATAGTAATACGGGATTTGTGCCGAAAAAGATAACAATACAACAGTCTGCTTCCGACGACCAGAATCACCTTAGAGCCCCGCCCAAATCTGACCACCTTTATAATCACGCCAACCCCCTCAAGGTCAACTACCGAGACAGCACCAGTCGAAAACCGCCACGCAAGGAGTATCGAGAGAAGCAGGACAGCACCATGGTACAGTTCAGAGAGAAAAGGACTGAAGAATAGTAACAACGCAGAGTTCAGACCATGGTCAAATAGGGAACAAGCAAGAACAAGGTCTAAAGAGTGCTCGGTGCTCTCCAGAGTAACCAGTGGGTGGCCTAGGAGCTGTAGGTTTCAGAAGACGAGGAAGACAGTGGAGAGAGATAACAAATATGAGATAGTTTAGGCAATAGTAAAGTATAGTAGGACTACTAAGGAAAAATGGGATGTACTGTTGATTTCGCCTATGCTTAACAAACAAATAACCACACACTTATATTATATCAGCTATTGTGTACCCCTCTTATACAGATATACATATTTAGAACTGAGTCAGTCCTGGGAGATAATATTTTAGGGTTCATGAGAAGACTCTCTCGTCAAAGTGTACTGATCATTTTGGTCTACTCGCCATCCCGTACACTCTGTTTACCCAATAAGAGTCCATTGGATACTGTGGCTCGATCCGCTAATTTGGAATGGGGAGATCATCTAATCCAGTTGCCAAAAAGCATGTATGATTGGTTGTCTACTTGCTTGTCTAAAACAGGCGTCCTACACTTATGATCGACCCCAGCCCCGAAACATAATAATAGAGGGCCAAAGTTTGTAATGGCAGAGAACAGGTCTTCAAATGTTTAGGGTAGACAGGTATAAGACGAATTATACATACACGAAAGATGATCACAGGGATTGATGATCTGAAACGACACTATCGATCAAGCCTACCCCATTCAGCTATACCATTTTAATTCTTCCAAATACTGCTGTCATCCATTGTAATTTATTTAGAATACTCTATACCTCTTAAACGCACTCCTACTCTATCAATGAAGTACCTGTTCCTGCTACTCCTAACTCTTGCTGCCCTCATCGCTCCTGCTTAATCTTACAAGGTGAGGTTCGCGCGAACCGTAATCGTTCCTCCATAATCTCCTTCTTTCATCATAGAAAAACCTTTAGAAAACTGATCCTAATACTGTGACTGCTTCTTCCCCCATGTCCACCTCTGTTGGAGTCCCATCTCCTAAATATATCAGAGCTGTCAACGTCGAAAATAAGCTTTCTCAATCAGTGCCCTTGTATGCAGCCTTTAAATCAGGCAACGAACTGACAACATAGGTGACTGCCAATGGAGTGAAGACTCTGGAACGAGATATCGACTACGGAACTTGGGTGGGTGTTGATCCAATCATTAATTTCAGCATTGGGGAGCAGACATATTTGAGTTCTGATGCTATGGGCGTGTAAATACGTACATACGTTGTTGACGGATTAGGCGTTTCCCGTACGGTCTGATCTTGATGATTACTTCTATTTGGCTGTCTTCAATCTTTTATCAGGAATTTGTGTAAAATAAAATATCAGTTGAGAGATAAGCAAAGATCTGGATTAGGCATATACGTTTTTGCCATGATCACTCGCCTACCCAATATCAAGGGTCTGCCTTGCAACTTTCAAACTTCTTGTGAATCCTGAAAGAGAGTTCCCTATTGATCGTGAACAAAACTGTTCAGCCAATAATAAGCACTCCAGGTGATATTAGGATATATATAAATGCTGCTCGTTACAAAATCAATTTCCTAACCCTGTTTTCGAGTGGCTGGTGATTGTTTCACGGATTCAACTATCACCTACCCAGTATTGTCGACATCCCGATACTTGTCCCAGAGATTCCTTGCATACTGGATCACTAGCGTAGTGTTTCCACGACAATAGGTTGTAGATGGGACAGGCTGTCTATATAATGTTCCCACTCTGATTCTGATGTTGATATTTAATTTAAGACACTCCTAGACTATTAGCTAATTAATTAGTGTTTTCGAACAACAATTTTAGTAACATCACTGCCCCTTATTTCTTAAAGGAGAAGCAGATAAAATGACGAAGCAGATACCAACTAAATTGGTATACTCAATGGGGAGTGCAACCCTCACATGGGACACACAGCATCTCTCACCCTCTACAGACTATGCTATTTTGTTCTGTTCACCCTTTATTCTAGACTTACTGTTCTCTCCTGTGTCAATATTGTCAATTCCTTATTCTATTTTATAAATTAACATTAAAATTATGATTAAAGAACATAATATCTAGATTATTTCATTTGTGTTAATATAATGAAGAGTGCCAATGTTTGTGGTGTTGGGATACACAGCAAAACAGGCACTCCACTGTGCTAAGAGTGCCACCATCAGACAGCATTCAGTTCCTGTCCAAGATGGAGGCACGTTTGGGATGAATGGGGAGGGGGTTTGCAAAGAATCTGGAAAACCAGTTTGCTGGCTTCCACACATAAATACTTGAAATAATTTCTAGACACAACACGTATTCGACACTTTATCTACATTCTTGTCAGCTAGCAACATAACAAATTTCATCAAAAATATCTAATCAAAATTGATAGATTCATGCAGAACCTTATCTTTTTCGTGATTGCCTTCGCCTGCATCCTTTCTCCCTCTGCCGCCCTGTCCCCTCCCAGGCAGATTCCTCGATGTACATACCACTATCTCATCCATCTATAGGAAGGTGATTCGATACTCCCCTTCGCCACTCCTGCCCACACCCACACCCAACCTCCTGTCGTCACCCCTGCCCCCACCCCAGCACCTAGCAGACCCGCAGTTGGACAACCGATGGTTAGACCTCCTAGCTTCATCCGTTCAGTTACTGTCGAGAACAGACTGACCCGCACCATTCGCCTGACAGCCACTTTCAAATCGGGTGACAAGATTCACACCACAGTGAAATCCGGCGAAAAGAAGACCCTGTAGAACTAAGTCAAAATAGGATCGTTCTCGACTGTGGACCCTATCACGGAGTTCAAGATCGGTAAAGAGGAGTTCTATGGGTCCGATGCTAGAGGTATCGAGATCCGAGAATACGTGATCGAGGAACAAGGCCTGACAAGAGTGGCTTGATAAGTTGAACAAACTGTAGGATAATGATGATTAAACAAAACTAATCAAAAGATATTACTGCGTCAGGTCATGGTTAGTTTGTGAAATATGTGTTATTTAGAGTATGGGTATTGTATTATGAAGCCAAAGGAATGAAAGTGAGTAGTTATTCAAGTTCTGTGTAGCTATAATCTTGTAGACTTTGTTGAATAGCGTCTAAGTCAGTAGACTCATCCTCTTTGTCTTCAGACTACTTTGTTACAGCCCAGTTCAGCATTTCGCCTCCCAATCAGCAGTCCCTTGCACCTCCATACGTACTAGCCATAAAGAACTAATTGTTGTTTTGGTTGTTGTATAATGGAAGTATTGGTATATACTCATACTCACTCATACTCATACAATAAACTAATTGTGCTCGGTAGTCCCCTAACTACTTGTTCCTTTAAAAAATTAGCGACTGCAATAATTGGAATCCTTAGCAGCCTATTCATTATTTGTTAGACTATCTTATAAATCCTTTTACATTGAATCCGTGCATACCAACTTTAAAGAACCTGGTTTTTTTGTATAAAACTTCGTTAACACGCATCTATTGCTTATAGGTGCCTGGCTTATGTCATGGCAAAATACTGTCATTAGATCGACTGCACATAAAACATCCAATGCCAGTGGGCTTAGGTATCTGAAGACAGACAGAAGTACTACTTGACTTGGGTATAAGCAGCATACAAAAAGGTGATTCATACATATTTTGTTTTAAGGGAAGTGCACAATTTTTGTGTTTGTAACGATAGCGTAAATTATGGACTCACTGCTATTTGTTTAACTTGGCATCTCTAGGCATCCGACACCAATGGCGAAGTAGAGAGTTCCTTATCAGTGCCATAGCTTAGTGCTAGTGGCTCATCGAAATGGATAGTTACGAGACAAACCATAAAGATGCTGATGGAATACATCTATTCTCTTAAAAAAGAAGGGAAAAGGGAAGGGATATAAGTGAGGAAGAGATAGGTCTGAGTACAAAGGTGAAGAAGTTGAAGAATACTCAATTAAACTCGAAAAGCATAGTTAATTAGAAAAGATCAAACACCAAAACGGAGGCATCCTCCAGCAACATTCTGAACTGTCTCTTCCGGGACGATCTGGGGACCAGGCAATTTTTTAAAATATGCCAACACAGTCCTCACAGTCTACTCGGTAGCCAGTTCAGAGCTCAAGTTGCTATTAGATGCGTTCTCCATTTTATTGCTCAGCCTCGAAGGACCAAATTTTCAAAATTTGAAAAGGATTAGCCTTCCAAATCTCGAGCCTCTGGTCCATTCAGACCCGCTATCCTCATCTGAGCTTGCGCACTAGACTACTGGATGAAGAGCCGGAGCTTAGGATTGCTAGGCCAGTGGGCTTCTTGGGCTTAGCTGTGGGGGTCACATAGAGATGGGTGATGTCGGCAAGAGGAGAGCGGGGGCCGAAACAGGAGCGGAGAGGAGGCTTGTTGGGGGTGTTGAGAGGACTGATGTTCTCCTTGTCGTCAAAGAATTCGAGGGAGTCGTGGGAAGAAGGGGTATCCATGGGTGTAGTGTTGTTTAATGTAGTTAAAAGTCTGTTGGGAGTGTACTGTTTTGTATTTTGATTATAGGGAGGAGGGGTGGGGAATAACTTTTTATAATTTGAACGGACACTTGATAATGTATAGAGGAGGAGGGAGGGTGTTTTTAGTACTATTGTTTTTGGTTGTTAACAGTTAGAGCCCAGAAGTTTTGAATTATAAATAGGCTACCCTAACTAACGACCATCTCCTAAAATATACATACACTCGCATATCCCTATATGCCAATATCAATATATCATGTCGAATGCTTTTTTCATAAGAGATAGTCGTTAATTTTTTCGTTTTTTTGAAATATTGCACTCTCCTGGCTTTATTAGCAACACACTCCTGCTCATGGAAAAGTGTGGGTCCCTTCTGGTTGCTAGGCTCGTGGGGTTGCCTGCTTGGCTGTGCTACCTTTTCTAATTTAGTGGTGGATGTTCCTCTTCAGCCGGCACCCTCATTTGTTATTATGGCTGTCCACCCATTACAATCATACATATAGGCCCCTATTTTGTTACCATGCTTTCTAGTCTGAAATGCGAATTCTTAAAAACATACAGATAACACCCACCCTAATACTCAGCCGATAAATAATAATTTGGAATAGTCCTGCACAACATTAATTTGGCTCCTCGCCTGGGTTTCGAGTCAGCACATATTTGTTGTTCTCTCCATCTAATTTAATTCTTCGATTAAAATCACATCCAATCCCCAACCTTCTCTGGCCCATGGGTTGTGCTCCGTTGGGATCTTTTGCGAGTCGGTAGCCTTAATACTCCTTGCCGCGTGAAACTGAGCCAAAAGGTATAGTTTAGAGTTGTTGAGGGCATCGGACGAGCGGCAGACGTGTTTTCCCAGGCATTGCAATATCCAGGCTATATAACATGATCAGTTGCGGAATCCCAAATAACGTGAAAATATCCTAAACGATCCATAGAAGAAAAATGAAGGTTAGAAACTTCTCAAAAGCTTATTCCCAGCTTCTCTTTTTCTCTATAATTTACATAATTTTAGGCAAGCCATAAACCCTGCGATGGACAAGAAAGACAATAAGTACTCACATTCCCGGGTCACTGGGTACACCGAAGACATGGACCTGGAGGACGAAGTCGCCACCCCCAAACTGGACGCCCAGCTGAAGCCATCCGACGAGTTCGATATCGAGATGGAACAGATGTACGTCAGCCGCCTGAAGACCCAACGCGAAAAAGTAACATAGGCCTCTAATTTCCTGCAGATTTAAGGACTTGTCTCCCAGAACAAATTGCTCACCGAGGAGCTCGAGCAGAAAAACATCACCATTGAAGATCTGCAAAGTACTATATTTTAATCGATCTGTGCACTCACAACGTAGGAAGACTCGAGAAGACCGAAGACTATAACTAGCTCAAAAGGGCACTGGACGCTGAAGTGCGGCAGCATGCACAGCTCGAGGCAGAGGCCGAACGCACCTGCAGGCTCATGGAGTCTCTTCGGAGCGAATTGGAAGAAACTTTGAAGGAAAAGGCGCAAGTCGAGAAGCAGTTGACCTACAAGCTGAGCCAAGAGGACTTCAAGTTTAACTCCGAAATCTATGGCTTGCGTCAGCTACTCGATGACAAGATGCTTGAAATAGAGCGAATTGAACAGCGCCAGGCTTAAAAGGAAAATAAACTCAAGGAAGAAATCGATTACTTTGGACGCAGACTCGCTGATGTCGAGACTGAGCTTCGAGAAACCCGCGAAGCCTCAGAACACGCCCAGCAGAGTGCTGTAGAGCAAGGCAAACAAAATGAAGATGCAATCCAACATCTCACCTAAACCCTGGATCAGTTGAAAAGGAAGTCTCGTTCCTTAGGAGATCAACTTGAGACCAAGGAGACAACCATCCAGAACATGCAACAAGAATATTACAAGCTGATCCAGAAGTTGAAGGGCTACTGCCAGAGCCTGAAGAAGAGTCTAGCAGTGACAGAGCAGCAGCTGAAGGAAGAGAAGGACAGATCGAATGAGTTGCGACAGAAGACTAAGGTACAGGAAAGGTCCATGGTGGAACTAACCAACAGAATGAAGCTATAAAAGGTTGAAACCTCGGATGAGGTGGTGAGGAAGGAACAATCCTGGGAGCACGAGAAACGCAGAAATGCCGAAGCAATGCGTGAGATGCGGAACACCATCGAAGATCTTCTACTAACAAAGCGCGAGCTAGTGACCGAGAACGAAAAGCTGCACGCGCAGATGAGGCAGAAGGAGAACAAAGACCAGCTGCGAAAGGGGCTGCAGAAGACAGAGTTCTCAGAGATCGACAGAATCGGGAGACTGTTCAACCGGCTGTGATGGCGAGGGACCCCTACTTTTACTTGCTGTTGGCGAGGATATTCACATACATATACACAGAGGATCTGTATATTTTTCGATACAATCAGAATAGAAGATACGAAGGGTTCTGAATTTCTATAAAGTATCGGTGAACATCGTATGTTTAAAATAAGTAGGGGTGGACTTAATAAAATTTGCAGAATGGCCGTGTCCGATAAAATTTATTGAAGGGGCACCCTAGTTAGATTAATCCATAAACCCTCTCCAGTGTCCTGCGCTTATTTGCTCGTTTATTTTACACTCATTATTCGACAGTGAGCCTCTATTAAAACCAATACAATTCCCAAAACACCCCTACCTTCTCAGATCCAAATGTCCGGAAACAGCATTCCTGCCCTCTACGAGGAGTATCGCAAGGAGACCCTGGCCGCTAAAATACACGCCCAGTTCGATCTCTGCAGGTTCCTCGATATCTACTCCAACAGCATCAACTACTACAACTCCTGCGGCCTCCCTCCCGCTAAAAAGAAGCCTTCCAACTCCCATCATCGTTCCCTCTCCAGCCACACACTCGCAGATAATCCCCAATCCCAAATCCAAATCTAAACCGCCCCTCCCCAAAAGACTGAGCCAAATGAAGACTTCAGTGAGAATATTCCTCCTATAGAGGAACAGTCTAAGTCCAGTGTTTACCAGACTGCTGTCCCCAAGTTTATAAAGTCTGAACCTCTCGGGTAGAATAAGGTTCAGCCGACAGTACTGCAGGAACAGCCTCATTCACGACAACTTGCACCGCTGAAGACCAATTTGAGCCAGATGGAACCAGCCAAGTCCAAGATAAGCCATTGGGCAACGAGCGGTGGCAACGAGAACAAAGCCCAGGAGTCAACTGCCAAACTGGGAGCGTACCCTCGTTCTATGAGCCAGCACAACTCGAAGAAGGCGGCCGTGGCGAAAATCCGTCGAGTGCCGAACCTGAACCCGAAAGTGGATCAGAAGTGGAAATGATGATAGCCTATCGTGATTATGTACTTACTGCCAATTTTGTAACTCAGCACTGACCCACTCATCTATCTATCTCCAGCTATTGCTGGTTCCTGACTAATAATAATCCTTTGAAATTTGAAATAATGTGTGTGTATGGTGGTGTTCCCAGTCTCGACACTTGGAGTGGTTTTTACAAACAAACATTTTTAAGATTTCATAATACAGTTAATCAATTTCTTATATTCTTTGTATTTTTTAATCCCATGCGCAAGCAACCTGTCTACGATTTTGAAAGGCTCTTCCTCGGCACTCGCGCCGCCAAACAACAACCCTCCCCACACCCCCAGGACCCCAAGCATAAGCAACACTCCCTTGCCATCAAATAGAAAAGACTCTCCAACCACATAGTTCTTCCTTCCAAACAGGATAGCACCCACAAGAATCCACATCATAACCCCAAGGTCGTTAGAACCACCCTCTACAATCCCAAGCCTACCACCCAAGTCCTCTCCTCAGTCAACAACTCCCGCGATGTCTCCCGCTATACCTCCATATCCTCTTCCAATCGGTCCGAAAGGATGTCGGCTTCGTCTAAAAAAGGACAGCATAACAACGCCCCCAGCAATAACGTGAGTGCGAGTAGCAGCCACCAGAACAGTCGAGTGATGTCTTCCGGAGCCCTGCTCTCGTCGACTGAGCCCACTGATGACGACATCGCGAGATTCTTCCAAACATTCGAGTATAAGGTGGCAGTCCGATACGTAGCAGTCAATGTTAATCATGAACCGCGCTATTCAATAAAAAGGAATCTTCTCCAATAAATATAGGCGGGCTCTTCGCTTGCGATGTCCGCCCGTAGAAAATCGCGAGACACTTGTATCTCCTATGGCAGAGGGCAGCCCGGTATTCAAGAGACTGTGCACACTTAGCCTTCAGTGCCGCAGCAATCCGCTAGTCGCAGCATCAACACATCAGAATTGCACCAGAAGTATGGACGCATTAACCTGCAGACTTGCTCATCTAGCTCTTCCTTCCAGAGCTCCAGCAACAAGAATATGCCCACTAATCCGAGTGAAGGCAGCGTCGACCTCAAGAACAAGATTAAGCAGTCAGAGGAAAAGCTGAGCCATCTGAGGAACAAGCTGTCAAGCTTGTACAATATGCGGAACGAGGCCTCGCAGAAGAACATCGCTATTTCTATCGCCCCGAGGAACAGTTCTCAGGCAGCAGGAAGCCAGCACCCTCGGACTTCGCGTCTTCACTCCTACTTAATCCGATGATATGTGAGTTTGAATCTGTCTAATTTCAATGTTTGCACTATGAAGCTACCCAGCTGATGACAGGTTTTGCCTTTGATTTTGAATTTGCGAGACTTAGTTCCAAAAAATAGATGCCGTGTTAAGCAATGGATTAGATAATACATAGATTGGCATAATCAGTAAGACTCCTTCCATCGTCTGCCCTGTCTTCAGTGATCAAACTCAGAGTCTTGTTACATATCAGTCGATCTCTTGACCCGTGTGAATGCTGGTCTTTCTCTGTTTCTCTCGGGTCCGGACCCGTCATCTTCCGAGAACCTTTTCTCGTTCTCTCTTTTGAATCTAAAGTCAGAAACCGATCTCTATCCCTCACGGTCTCTCGTCCCCCTGTCGTAATTCCTGCTTCTGCCGCTAAAAGCCTCAGTGCCGTCCTCAGATCTGTTCCTGCTTCTAAAGCTCTGGCCTCTGGAGTTGCCCTTCGACCTAAACTGACTCATGAGTGTGTCATGAGCATGCAGAAGTTCTTCGGGGATGGTTAATTTGCTGTCAATATATGCCTGTAATTTAAAGTAATAATTTTGTTTGATGTTAGTTGGAGTATGCTTACGTTTTTCAAGCCTGAAAGGAATGCTGACTTCTCGTTCCTAGCATTCAGGAAAGTGATGGAAGCTCCTGTTTTTCCTGCTCTTGCAGTCCTTCCGATACGATGAATGTAGCTGTCAACGTTTTCAGGAGCGTCGTAGTTGATCACTGTATTAATGTCGCTGATATCTAGACCTCGGGAAGCAACATCAGTCGCAATCAACACTCTCATACCTCCATCCTTGAACCTTGCTAGGTTATAGCTCCTCTAAGCTTGTCCCTGCTCTCCCTCGAGTCTTGAGACTCTTAGATTATCGATTCTGGCCTCGAGTTCTTCTTGAAGCACCCGGCACATCATCTTGGTATTAGCGAACACCAGTATCTTTGCTTCGGGGTCTTGTCTTACGATATCGGTCAGCTTCTGTAGCTTTTCATTGCCATCCAGCAATACAAAGCTCTGACTAATGTTCTTGTTCAAAGTTAATTTACTGCTTCCGATCTGGACGTAGGAGAAATCCTTCCTGAGATGCATATCTGCTATCTTCTGCACCTGCTTCTCCCAGGTGGCACTGAAAAGAGCAATCTGTCGTGATGCGTGCGAAGCCCTAATTACGTTCTAGATTTGTGGGTAGAACCCGATGTCCAGCATTCTGTCAGCTTCATCTAGAGCCAGGAAATTGGTACGTTCCATTTACACTAACCCGCCCTCGATGAAGTCGTTAAGCCTTCCAGGAGTTGCAATAAGTAGATCGACTCCTTCTCTGCGCATCTTTCTCAGTTGTAAGTCTCTAGATGCTCCTCCGAAGATTGCATGAACGTTGATCCCGACTAAAGATCCCAGGGGCCTCAGGTGCTCTTCGATCTGGTTAGCAAGTTCTCTAGTAGGACAGAGAACCAACGAAGTAGGTGATCCTCTGCTGCCCTTTCGCGGGGGCTCATTAGATTTAACATTTAAGGAATTGATAAGCGCAGGGACACCGTAAGCGAGTGTCTTGCCGCTTCCAGTCTGGGCGATGCCCACCAGGTCCTGCTTATCGAATATTTTGTGAATAGTCTTCTGCTGGATTTCGGTCATGACTGGGAACCTTTTAATGAGGTAATCCTTCATGCTGTGGGGTATTTTAAGGGAAGAAAAAGTATTGTCTGCCTATTTTTCGGTGGAGGGTGGTTGCTGCGAGTCAGATTCCTTCTGGTAGCTGAAGAATGCGAGGGGAGATCTGAAGAGTACAGCCATCCCGATTTTCTGTTGGAAGCGTGCGGCTAACATGCAAGGAGATTGTGTAGACGAGGTTGCGAAGGTTGTTTGGTTAGAATGTTTAATTAATATGGCTGTGGGAGAGGGAGATGTTGAATTAAATATTTAATCTATGTTGAAAAATGGTGGGTCAGTGCCTCGAATTCGATAGTTACGCAAGCTCATAAATTGAGGGTTTATATGAGAGGGCTTTATAATAGAGTAGCCTTATAAAAATTGAGCGGTACGCCTTTAAAGCTATATTGGTTGAGATTCCGGATTGTCTGCTGTCGGCTCTACTTAGTCTGAGTGTTGTCAGAATGGATGAAACTAGACCAGCATTCATAGTGATGCCTACAGAATCGCAAAGGATCGATTCAATAACCCTTAGATCCAAGCCACGCATCAGATTGCTCTTAGCTAAGTCAAGCTGGTGCAGGTAGATGTGTATGTGTTTATGTGTATTTTTAAAAATAGTGATTGATTGCGAGATAAGGCGAGGGAGGACAATTGATAGTGTTTGAACAGCCATATATTGCTTTACTTTTGGTTATAAAGTTAATAGATATTCGTAGGAACACTAGACTCAATCTTAAACACTTGTGCCAGAACAAACATGGAACCCGAAGGCATCGACATCGAAGGCGAAGAGGACTTTGAAATCTCCAACTACAGTACCCACTCCTTCTTTAAACAACTTCTTAGAGGGCAACTCCGACGATGACTACTTTGATAACGTCGTGGGCACGCTTCAGGAAATCGTGCTCGATGAAAATTTCTAAGCCATCCAGAAGCACTTCATGCACAAGCACTGTTCCGTCTTCGAAGACTCCCCCGAGAACAAGATGGAGTACATGACCATCTTCAAGGAGTATAACAACATCATCGAGAAGCACCTCGAACAAGTAACTCTGCACCCCTTATAACCCTCTCAAAAATTCAAATCCTTGTCGGAACCCGCTCCCAGGAACTGCAAAAAAGAGTATCCGACTTTAGTATGGAGAGGTTCATGAATCTCGTCCAGGCACGCACTACCCAGGATGCCAACGGAGAGGCCATCTGCTCCCAGATCGACGATCAGATCCTCGATATGCTGGTCAGCTTCTCCGACTTCGAACAGTTCAAGGTTCTCATGCTAGACTATAAACACTATTTCGAAGAGCAGGAGCGCATCAAGCTGCTGACCATCAAGACGAACAAGGTGCCAGAGAACAAGAAAGTGAAGGGAACCGCTAATATATTTTCTGGCGGCGCGGGTTTTCAGATCGAGGGAACCAGTTTGGAGGACCTGAAGAGACCTCTGAACGTGGGTAATAAGAAGGCGAACGGGAAGAAGGAGCACGCGAGTTTGAATATACGGCAAGACTCGAGCGGAGGGTTCGAGGCAGATCTGATTCTGAGCGTGAAGCCCTTGCGGAAGCAGTGAAATAGACGATGAGCACAAGTTAATAATAGTAGTGCATGTCCAAGAATAAGAGTTCATTTAGACATTTTCCAGGTAATAGTAGTGGGCGTATAATCCCATGATATGAATCCGGTACTGGCGAGTTAATATATTGGCACTCCCTGAAGGAATACCTGTTCATATAGACTATAGATTGCTGCGACGGGAAAAATAAGAGTACTTCTGTTCTGTCTTCGACATCTTTCAGCGATCTAAAAGGTGTTATTCCGCCATCTCCATTAGTTAGGGGTCTCCTTTCTAGAAACAGTACTGGATGAATTGTGCTACCTTTGTCTTGAGCCCTGTTAATTCCCCCTTCACCGTGTTATAGTCCTTTGTGAGTTTCTTGTTCGCTGCTTCCCACCTCAGCTATTTCTCAGCATATCCCTTCACCTTGATGTCCAAATCACTGATCTGGATCTCCCTCTCGACTAGCTTATCCTTCAGCAGCTTATTCTCGTTCTCCAGCTTCCCCATCTTGGTCAGGTCAGGTTGGTGTTTGTTGATCACGATTGACTCATTAGATATCTTCTCTATCACTTTTGTGAGGTTGTTGTTCTCTCGCTTCAACTCCTTAATCTCCTCGATCTGCTCCTCTATCTACTTCCTGAGCAGATACTCTGCAGCTCCTGCGAATCTAGGTTTTTATGTCGGTGGAGATTGCTAAAATGTCTAGCTTTCTGTGTTTTTGCGCTCAATCGGTTTGCCCTTGAGGTACTGTCGCTCGGATGGCTCCTTCTGCTTGTTCATCTGAGCCATGGGGTAATTGCCAAAATTGCCGCCCTTGGTGCTATCCTTGATGGAACCGTCTCGGAAAACGTCTATATCATTATCAGATTCTTTGGTAGTCCCTGAAAACCCGATCCTTGCATCCTTTTTCGGTTTCATCTGCAAATCCTCTCTGAGTTAGTCTGCTAACATATTTCCTTTTAGGTTTACCTCAATACTTTTCTCCCCTTTATTCCTATCGGTTATTTCTGCAATAATATCCTCTCTAGACTACTTCCCCATTTTCGTCGGTACCTTTTTGCCGTTGTCTACTGGCTGGTTCACCTTTTTGGACTATGTGCTGTCTTTTTTATTCATGTTGACATCCATCTTAGGCACTTGTCCTCTCTTATCCTGTTCATCTTTCGATGTCACTTTATTTATAGCCTTTGCGGGCAAGGGTTACTTAGGCAAACCTTGAGGGGTTTTGGACCTATCAGTTTTCTTGCTCGGTTTTTAGTCATAAACTGACGGATCGTCTTGCTCTATATCCGGTTACTTGGGTGTCATCTTAGCATCTTTTTTCTTGTTCAGTGCTTAGCTTTTGAATGTCAGCATTGACTTGGAACTGCGGGTCGATTTATTCTCGTCAAGCTCTGTCTTCGAAGTCTCGTCGATCTTGATGAACTCGATCAGGGCTGTCAGTTTGGCATCAGTGCTCTCGAACTATAGTTCTAATTCGATCTTGCCATCACCCATCAACTATGCTAGGTCAAACTTCATCTTTGCGAGGGTGTTCCCCAGAGTGCCGTCAGACTCGCAGTCCTTAATTTTGAGTTATGCTTGTTTTTCAACGTATTTGTTATCGTCTAGGTACATGGTGCAGTCAAGTGTCATTTTTTAGGAGGAGAACCTACAGACGCCTTTCCTGATCTTAGTGGGTTGTTATGTGTCCGATTTATGCTATCCTTCGGGAAGGTTGTATTTGAATAGGGATCATTGTGGGAGAGTATGGTACCTCTGATGATCTGGAGTTTGATAAACTAGGAGTCACAGCTGGGATACACTAACTTTTTGGGAGTGAAGACGAGCTGGTACTTTTCCTTCTTGGCGCCGAATCTCTTGAAAAACATGCCAGATATAGAGGTTATGGCTAGTAGTCCTTTAAAATTATATCATATTATGGACATTTTTTGGTTCGCGTCTTTACTCTTTGGTTGATTTCTATTGATACTGTGCTTAAATTGCAGTCTTTGGAAGTGATTACACTAGGGATAAGGCCATACTGATGAAGGTACAGATGAAAAGAGAAAGATGAAAAATCTGAATATCCAAAGATATCATCAGAAGGACCTGCCCCGCCGGCGTGGCTCTCCGGAACTGTTGGCAGTCTGTCTGCTTTCGCTGTAGGCTTTATCCAGGCCCTGGTCCTAAGAAGAATGAAAGATACCCTTTTAAAATAAAGGGATATAGGGATATTACAAAATATCCCTCCAAATTTAGAATGCCTCTCAAATCATAAATAGAGCATCGACCGGGAAACAAGAGGCGAGCAGCATATTGTAGGTTTAAAAGTATTCTTACCACGTTCTTCGTCGTCTCCAGCATAGCGTTGTCTTTATTCTCCATCTCCTCCTGCGCTAAGGCTAGCATTGCTTACAGTTCCATCACTCTGTCTCTCAACTAGCATGCAAAATACCCCCAATATTTGGAGGCAAACCTACCATCACACAGGCAAACACTCATAGTAAGAAGGTACGGCATCGTTCTCCTACAGAGCCACGGCTAGGGCCATCCTAAGCCTGTGGAGTTCTTCGGAGTGGGAGGGGGAGTCCTGCTTGATGGAGTCTGCCATGGTCTGGCTCTTCTTGTGCTGTGCCCTGGTGATGAGTCTGTTCTGGAGGAGGTTTTCGTCTTTGGTGCTGTGTTTTTTGAGGCTGCCGTTGGTGCTTTCAGTCTGCCAGCCTTTGTTCATACCTTCGGAAGTAGGATCTTTTGTGATTGGGTTTGTATTATTGTATGTTTTATCTGACTATTAAGGTTTCCTCTTCTCCTTTTGAGCATATAAATTAGACAGCAGATTTATGCTGTGCATAGACAATGTATTCGGCTACGGGCTTAATTTGACTTCAAAACGATCAATCACTGTCGCTACTTGTTCTATCACTCGTTTAGGGGTTCGTAGTCCTTGCCGCACCCTGGCTCATTCTTGAAACACTTGAACCGTGAGTTGTAAGGACCAGCAGTCCTTTGATACCTGGCAAATTTCTCCATCTTCATGATGCCGTCGTAGTCCCAAGGCTCTTGGACTTGGTCGCCCTTGGCTGCTGCCAACGCCTCAGTACCAATAAAGGTAAAGGCGAAACCAGCACAGCACAAGACAATGGGGAGGATTTTGGCTGAGGTGTTGATCCAGCTATTTCTTAGGAACTATGGATGAAGGATAGTTGTATTTGCGAAATGCGTGTACTTTGAGCCTTTCGATAGTGAAGGGGTTATAGAGGGGGTTGTTAAATTCGTGCCTGAAGCGAGGGTCAGTGACGACTCTCTTGGTCGGGGTCCAGCTTTTCATCTGATAGGTATGGGTGCTAGCTTTATAAGTGATGGATAGAGTTATTAATTAGAATGGGATATTCTCGGAGTGGGTGACCGTCGGACACCAGTTTATTTTTGCTTCTCACTTAATAATTAGGGGAATAAACAAAATCTGTAATAAAAAATTAGTCCAAATCCATTTATTAAAAGTTATAGACCATAACCCCGCCATGTTCAGCTCCGGACAGATCGCCATCGACAGGCTCCTTACGCTCTGCTTCCTCCTCAGCCTCTATCTCATCGCCACCTGGTGTAAATTGCATCCCCTTTAAAACCCCATTCTCCTTAGTCTTGCGAAAAACTGACGAGCCCCAATGCCAGTTTATGGTTGACCAGCACCTTACTGGTTATGAAAACCAAACATCCTCCCTCGAGATTCTACTCGAAGACCTCCAACAGCCTGTCGACATGCAGGATTTACCTTAGTACTTTGATCATCTGTCGCAGATCGACTGGAAAACTCTTTCCCCTAACATAAAAAATATCGAGACCCATGTGACCCATCTGATTGATCTGTTGGAGAGTGTGGGCCTACGTTTCGCAACCACAACCGAGTTGAGAAGCCAGCTAAATCGATAAATCTAGGAATATGATCAATGCCGGCTGCGCGTGCGAGGCGACAACAAATAGATCAGTCAAAGGTGCGAGAGTCTGCTTACTCTTCGCAAACACTACTTGGACAATATGCAAAGCCTCAAAGATTAAATGGAGGCTGCCAAGATCAGACAGAACATGTTCACCGTGAATTGGAACGAAGTCAGGAAGGAGTTGCAAGACAAGGAGAACGAGTTCAAGAAGGTGGACGAAGAACTTGAAAACATCGAGGAAAGTGCTAATGAAGAACTCAAAAAGCTGATCCAGTAAAATGAGAAGAAACGAAATGAAGAGATGGCGCAGTACCGCGGCCAGGAACAGCAGCTGGAACAGATCATCTTCAAAGTGAGGTCGGACAAGGAAACTAACCAGGAGGAATTAAATAGGTTACGGATCAAAGTTGACTCTCTGACCACATCCCGAGATATGCTTCGCAACAAGCTGGACAACCTGGAGCTGAGGAGTACCTATGACGAAGAGCTGCAGAAGTTGCTGCCGAGCAAGGAGTCTATCAACAAAGCTATGGAGCTTGAGAAAATACTGGAACAGAAGTTCAACATCAACTCTATGATTCTCAGCAAAATGAAAGGTTTCCCCGGCTTTGAGTAACAGAAGCGCGAAGTCGAAAGACTCAAGAACGAGTTCAAGGAGATCAAGCTATTCCTCTCGAAGGTCAACAGAACTATCTACAGCTTTGATCTAAACTTCAAACGCGAGCTGTCGAATACACGCGAAATGTTGGATTCCACTATTGATGACTTGGAAAAGGCAGAACAGTTGAAGAAGGAGACTGAAGCCAAATTCCTCGAAGCATCATCTATGTATGAGGGGCTAGAGCGAGAAAGAGAGGAACTGTCTCGGAAGATAAAGGAAGTACGTGAAAGTCCAGCTCCCGAGCAAGAGTTGGAGGCACCAAGACAGCTGAAGGAGAAGCAGCGCGTACTGAGGGAGTCGTATGACGTGATAAAGTTGCGGATCCTGTAGCTGGAAGACCAGATGAAGTATTTCTAGAACAGCAAAGACGAGTAAGACAAGTTATGGGATGCTGCCAGCCAGAAGTACGAATCGGAAAGTGTAGAAGTCAATAGGAACACAAAGTAGGTGGAAGCCGAAATCAAGAGTAAGCAGTCATCTGGTTAATGGAATGAATACTTTTTATTAATTATTCACGGTTTAGAGTTGCTGATCGGACTGAAGTCAAACCTGGTGGAGTGCCGTAACAGGAGGTAGTTCATCGAAAGCATCAAGGACAAAGGAGGCGAGGAGCTGAGGGCAGCCCAACAGTACTACGACGACATCATCAAACGAAAATCCCTCTTGCTAGTCACTCTGAGCAAGGTCTATCTGTGATATCGTTGATAGATATTCATCCACTTCTGACATTACATGCTTGCATCCTACAGATAATTAGAAGGTAGTTGACAGTTTAGAAGAGAGAGGCAGTCGTTGGGTATATAGTAGAGGTCGTGTAATATAATACGTGTAGACTATGAATAATTCCCTGGCCACAATAAGCTGGAAAGAAGTAGAAAGCGTGATTTCCAAAGAATAACCGCACTATTATTTAGACTGACAAGGAAAATATCTAATGGTATTAAGAGGACAATCTAGTTAAAAGTAAATGCTTTCCAGTGAAAAATGTGGAATTTTGGGTCAGCCTATACATTAAAAACTACAGCTGTGTTCTTCGTCATTTTTATTGCTTTTCTAAGTCCGAAGCTATCTACTTTCAACTCAAAGTTTATTTACACATTTGCAGCTGTATATTGAGTCCCTTTATCATTTTTACTCTATTTTCCAAAAGAAGACCAAAACATCATTCACTTACATTGCTGGTCGTCCCATGAACACCCAACCTCACAAACCCATCGCAGTCTATGTCTTCCGCAACAAAGACCAGCCTTTTAATAATGAGATGAATCGCATCTACCACAAATATAGTCCCCGCGGCTTCATTGACTTCAAATAGATAAGAAACCTTGACCAGATCGCCAGTTCCCCCGCAGACAAACACCTGCTCCTCGTCTCCCATGCAAATGCCTAAGCCGTTGCCACTGAACTCCAGCAAACTAAGACACTCCATCCTCACCTATATACTGTGCTTACCAGGCTTTCAGCACCACATGACTCTGCTGGAAACCCTCCGAGCTACTCATCGGCTGTGTTCGATAAAGTTGTTACAAACGGGGAACAAATCTAGCAAGAAATCTAGAGGTTGTACAAGGTCAGTTCGATGCAAAAGATCGCAGATTAGGCTTCGGCGAGGCCTGCAGCTGCATCAAATTAGTACTATAGTGGCATCAACCTAGGTCACCTCCATCAGATGAATGGAAATACACAATATAGCTCGCAGATGAATCAACAACCAACGAGTGATATGAGGCAATTAGCACAGTCGCCGCAGCCCTTCCGAAGTGCAATCGAACAGGGTAATAATACTGCGCGTTCGACTTCTTCGGGAAAATATCGCATCCGACTCGAGTCAGTGAAAAAAGTGACATCGAGACCGATCCCTGTCAACCCTATGCACAATTTAGAACCTCGCCTGTTTGCCATAAATGATGAATCACCTTACTACAAATAAATGGTGGCAGGGCTGCAAGTCCCCTATTCTCCAGTAGACACAGTGCCTTTCATTAGCCCTCAGGATCCCAAAATTATAGTCATCGCTCCTTACTCCCAGCGACGCAAACTCATCCCCGCTGTAGACCCCAAGAGGAATAACAATATCAGATTCGTGTTGTATGGGGATGAGCTTCCTCCTGACAACATCGTTGTTAATAGTCTGATTGACTTGACTACACATAATCCCGATAGAGTGCGGCAACATCTCGCCAACTAAGGAGTCAAATTTCCTTCAGTCGTTACCGGAAACAGCAAACTAAGTCATAATAACTAGAATATCTACAGCCAACATCAGTATGGGTCTCCTATTCTTAAGTCGAACAAGTCTACGAAGGAAATTAAAGCTGTTTCCTTCGACCAGCAAAAACAGCAGTAGTCCAAGACCAATCCCATCAATTAGGAATACTTTACCAGGCAACCGACCGTAATATCGAATGGCAACAGGCCAGTTGGACAGACAACATCAAGAATCGGAGCAACGAGTTCAACCAATATCTTTAATGTTATGAATAGCCTTGACAAAAACCAGACCTCATATGAGTGGAATGTTAAGAGAAATCCAGGAAAAAAGAGTTACGCAACTTACCTAGCTATTGAAGAGGATAGGTTTATACGAGGATCCTTCTTAGATGTTCGTTCTAGGAAAGACTTCAACAGTCAGATCAAAGACAAGTCTTTGGTGAAAGAGCCAAGTCTCCGTCTGATTCCTGATGAACAAAAAGGATCATAAGGCAAACTAGACCTAAACGAGCAGTTGAGTAGTATGAACAGGAATATGAATTATAAGGCGAGCCAGGAAAGATCGAAGGTGCAGCCGAGTGATAAATCTAGCCATATCGTCAATAACTAATGGGAAGTGATCAGGAACCCGAACACCCAACGATTCATTACAGTTTCCAGAGACAACTACCTTAGCGGGAGGTATGCCGATAATGGCTTCGGACAGGCAGACGAAATGAGGTTGACATCCAACAAAAGCATCCTAAGAAATGTGGGTAACTCCCAAAGATAATTGAAAGAAGTTCCCAAGAGGAAAATTGTCGAACTAGGCAATGCCGGCTCTGATATAAGCTCGTTGACTGTGAATTCAGTGGACGCAAATCTCCCACGAACTCAACTCACCAGTAGTTCCTCAAAGAAAACTATCATCACTACTTAAGTACCAAAGACGGATCTACTAAAAGGAACCACCCAGATTGCAGAAGACGCGAATGAATATTCCAAATCGATTGTATCCCAGGCCCAGTCCTCGAGATACATCAATAAGACAGACCCTCAAAACATTCAGAAAAATAACATTGACAAAAATGTTGCGACTCTTCCTGCCAACCTGGCGGAAGCACTTGTGAATAGTATAGCAGCAGGGCAAAGTGCCAATGCTCAGCTGAACACAACCTCTATGAGTGGAGGATCTGTGAACAATACTGGAAATTTTAGCTTCAGAAGAGATACTCCTGATTTTTCCAATGTCCAGAAGCCATCACAGTAACTCGCGAATAAATTTGCAAATGAATGGATAGTTAAAAGACCACCGGGTGCATAGAAATTTGTTACTATGCACTTAAGCTCCAGTGATAAAGGTCAGGGCGAGAAAATAGAACCCGTTAATGATCAACAGGCAGCTATCCCATATAAATAGAGCCAGACTATCTATGGTAACAGCCAACAGAGTTCCAGGCTGCCCATGGCCGAAAAGAAGACTACATTTGTCCAGAACAAAACTGATGTCCATGAAGTAATCTACGAGTACCCAGCCAGCGGTACGAAATCTAACAAAAGCCGTGCTCAGTCAGCTGCGTCCTCAAAAAAGAGCACCATCGTGGTGGTGGAGGAAGTGGTGATGAAAACTTCCCCGAAGTACCAAGGGGAGTGGGTGGTTAGGAAAAATCAGAACTCCTCATAGTTCACCCTAAAAAAATCGGATAACAGTTCAACGAGCAACAACGGAAGCAATAAAACCCAGGATTTGGATAACATTATATAAAACACGCTCAAAGTCCATAAAAAAAGCTAATAAGACAAGTCAGACTCCAACCCTAAGAAAAGTATTCCGTAGCCATCCAAAGAGATAATTATCCAGAGTAGACGTGCCAAAGAACCGCAAATCGATGTGACCAAACAAACATAGTACAAGGTTCTAGTCGAGTCTGTGAAGCAAATCCAGGGCGAGGAAAACTATTCGGAAAAGGGCAAGAGGAAGGAAAATCTGAATGTCTCGACAGACGATGCGCAGGTTAAGCACAAGGCTGTAGAGGTCAAAACACTCAAAAACATCGAACCAGACTACCGCATTAATCTGGGGAATCTGGTCTATCAGTTTCCAGACATTTCTCCAATCGAAAGAGACATCAATAACCTCAGCATAGACATGGCTGAAATACCTTCGCCTCCGCTTCCCCAGACAACGAAGCCTGTAGTCCCAACACCAAACTTAACTCCCAAACCAATCATAACCACAGTGGTCCCAGAGCCCATAAACAAAATCCAAAAGCTTTAGCCTACCCAAGAGATCAAAATAGTTACGGAGACTAAAAAGACTACCCCATAAGTTAACAACTACCGATACGAATATAACCCACCCGCAGTCACTCAAAATTTTGCTCAGCCAACTATCACTCAAGTTAGATATGAAGAAAAATACCCTCAGACTATCCAAACATCTGCGCAGGTGTCTTATTCCCCAATCAAGCAGGAAGTCAGAGTGTATAACGCCACTCCGACCCCTCTCCGCTAGAACTATCATGTTTCGACCGAAAGCTATGCATACACTCCCAAGATAACTGAACACCGGACTCTGCACCCGCTCACTGATTTGTCAGATCTAGAGATGCGCATCGAGAATGGCGTGAGAGTCTACTCCCGCAAGAAGCGTGAGACTGAATACTCACCAGTCCACATGCAGGCCAAAGTAATCGAGCATACGCACCAGAATACAGCTAGTGTCTCCCCGCATGCAAGGATTGTGTACGCCTCTCCAAAAGCACTCGATACTTATGCCCATCCAATAGTGTATGAGTCTATTCCGGTAAAGAGCCAACGCTAATAGATCAGGAGAGAGGTTACCCCTGGAACCAATTATATAGTTTCTTCCCCTGTGACTATAGTGACTCCAGTGCATGCTCCTCCCAATACTGTGTACATCAACGAGAGTGCAGTAACAGTCCCAAAAGCTATGCCAAGTTATGAGCACCAATAGTAATTCCGCCTTTCCGAATTGAACCGGGTTATTGCAGAGAGAAACAGACCGCATTTGATTGGGGATTCAGCCTTCGCCCGGCAGCCTATATCCAAAAGATAAACAGAATTGGCTGTAGAACCTAAGCAGACTTCAGTCCTTAATCATAATATGGTTAGTCCGTTGAAGCTTGAAACCAATACGATAAGTGAAGTCGTCAATATGCATTCACTTCTCGGTTCTGCTCAGTCCATCGGAAGCCCAAGGGTCGAGAGTTACACTTTCATTGACAACATTCAAGTGAGGAAGGAACCTCCAGTCAGCCCTGTGGCGAGTATCCAACTACCCCATACTCTCCAAAATGTAAACTCAGGCTCGATCCAATACGAGTTGACAACATCATAACCAATCAATATACTTTATCTGATTCCGACGAATAGATACTACCTGTTCGATGAAGTCAGTCGATTTGCTTCTGCAAGAGACAAACTGCAAAGCTACAGGGTCGAGGAAGAGCTCAGCTAGATACCATGCCACCTTTTCAATCTAGTATATGTGTTTCCAGCTAACGAATACAACCAAAACCTGAATAGTTATCTCGAGAAGGCTCCTTCTAACACCTATGTTGTTCGTATGAGCCACTCAACTCCTACCCGAAGAGACATCCACCTCAACAATATCAGAGAACTCCCAGAAATGACTAAACAACTCTGTCAACGCAAGCCTAATTCCATTCTAATTGGTTCTGACGCTGCATTAAAGCAAAACCAAACATCTAGAATTCGGAACAAGTTCCAGGTGATCGTAAAGAAAATGAACCCCTTATTGGAAAAGGTTGTCTCTGCTCTGAACCCCGATTAGTACAACGTTGCTATGTACTATACGGCTGCTGAGCTGAATAAGTGCCGAAGGGAAGTGAATGCCCAAGCAGTAGTTTTACTGATATCAGATGAAGTCCCTGGCCCAATCGATACTTTCCTGGCTCTGCCCAACTTCGAGTGTATCATTGTTCCCAGTGGTAAGTTCTACAAGGCTCAACAAGCCAGATATCCGAACTTCGAATGGATCTTCGACGAAGACCCGACAATAATAGCAAGCAAAGTCAAAGGTGTGGCAACCAAGATAAGCTCACAGACGCAGGGCTGATCTCTTCAAAGCTCCGCTTTCAATCTATGCCAATTTCCTTCTGATTTTTATATAATTCTTTTAAGACAAAACTTTTTAGCCATCATTATTAAAAGTACTCAATATTGTTGTAAAGTAATGGTCAAATCATAGTCAGCAACCGACCAAATCTGTGGTTTGACTTTTTCGATTTAGGCTTGAGGGGACTCGCGCGATCTAGTATTTCTGCTTTTTACTCCCTTTCCTCTCGCGCCTTCTGTTGTCTTTTCAGGAAGGTTACAACTCCAGTCTTATTGACAACAGTTTCGGTCTTCAGACAGCGCAGAGGACTACGGTTAATTTCAGGCTTCGCAGTAATATTTCTGAACTTCTCTTCATTTTGCTAAATCTGCAGCTGTTTGAGGGCATGTTCCTTCTTCCTGACCCATTCGACATTTTTCAGGTAGAAGGACTACTCATCCTCTGGATTGCACACAGTATAGTGATTCTTGGCCCGAGAGGTAATGATAGGACTGAAGGTACACTCCCGCAGTTACTATTCTTCCTTCATTCTTTTGGAATAGTACTCTTGTTCAAGTCGATTACTTTGAATAGTTTGGTACTATGCATATTACAGGAAGAGGGTTATTGAATGGGGTGTACTTCAGAATAGAGTTTATCGAAGATGTTGTTGCGGGGCTGTTTGGAACAAAAGGTTCTGGGATTGGGGGAGAGTGATGTATCAGACATGCCATATCGATTGGACTTAGAGAAGTAGGACGGGGATTTGCTGGTCGCAGTGTTCTTGGACTGAACGAGAGAGAACTATGTATGGTTAGAGGCTGAGGACTTCAGAGCTTTGATGAGTCTGATAAGGTTTTCCTTTTCCATGGACAAGCTGAGTTACTAGTTTGGATTATCAAGGATGAGGTGCTTATTAATAACTAAAATTAGATGAGAAGGTATATTTCTAAAAAAGGAGGGGAGGGGAAATAAAATATGTTTAAGGATGGTTGTGTTAATTTTTATAAGTCCAATAAGGAGAAGTGTGTTTTAATCAGGCTATTTCAACGAAAGCTCCTAATGGGGTCATACTACGGAATGTGTGTGTATAAGGGATTCGGCGCCACACTCTCAAATATACTCATGCCAATGGCTAGGGATATTGCCAACAATTAAATGAAGCTATGGCTTTGGCTGAGTTGCCAGAAAATGTAAAGGAACTACAGAGAAGAACATGGAAGTAGACGAAGCAGGAGAGAGTTATGTCCAACCATGTGCCTACTAGATATTGATATCAAATTATTGTGAGGACCAAAAATATTCTCTTCTTTAAACAATACCAATAAAAATGACGTAAAGATAAAAGCAGAATCAATCAGGATTTAATTTGTTCCTAGACAGCTCCAGAGATAGTTATCGTATAAGTCCTCTCTTAGATACCCTTGGCTGTAGAGCCCAAATATGTTTGAGAGCCAATGATCACTTTAGTCACTGGGTCAACGCTGGAGAACGATTAGTTATTAATAGTTTTAGCAATACTGACGAATCTAAAAGCAGCAAGAGTTGTGGATATCAGTTTTCCAGATTCAAGCTAGACAGTGATTGGAATTGGATTCTGAGATTTGTTGATTATGCGTACAGATTTCATATATTTAGGGATAGGGATAGAGCCAGATGATTGGGAAACAGAGGTGTTGGTCACAGGGCTCTTGGAAGGAGCTGCTGTGGTATTGGGAGTGGCTGCTGTGGCATTGTGAGTGGTGGAGCTGGCCACAGGGCTCTTGGAAGGAGCTGCTGTGGTATTGGGAGTAGCTGCTGTGGCATTGTGAGTGGTGGAGCTGGCCACAGGGCTCTTGGAAGGAGCTGTGGTATTGGGAGTGGTGGAGTTGGCCACAGGGCTCTTGGAAGGAGCTGCTGTGGTATTGGGAGTAGCTGCTGTGGCATTGTGAGTGGTGGAGCTGGCCACAGGGCTCTTGGAAGGAGCTGTGGTATTGGGAGTGGTGGAGTTGGCCACAGGGCTCTTGGAAGGAGCTGCTGTGGTATTGGGAGTGGCTGCTGTGGCATTGTGAGTGGTGGAGCTGGCCACAGGGCTCTTGGAAGGAGCTGCTGTGGTATTGGGAGTGGCTGCTGTGGCATTGTGAGTGGTGGAGCTGGCCACAGGGCTCTTGGAAGGAGCTGCTGTGGTATTGGGAGTGGTGGAGTTGGCCACAGGGCTCTTGGAAGGAGCTGCTGTGGTATTGGGAGTGGCTGCTGTGGCATTGTGAGTGGTGGAGCTGGCCACAGGGCTCTTGGAAGGAGCTGCTGTGGTATTGGGAGTGGCTGCTGTGGCCACAGGGCATTGTGAGTGGTGGAGCTGGCCACAGGGCTCTTGGAAGGAGCTGTGGTATTGGGAGTGGTGGAGTTGGCCACAGGGCTCTTGGAAGGAGCTGCTGTGGTATTGGGAGTGGCTGCTGTGGCATTGTGAGTGGTGGGCTGGCCACAGGGCTCTTGGAAGGAGCTGCTGTGGTATTGGGAGTGGCTGCTGTGGCATTGTGAGTGGTGGAGCTGGCCACAGGGCTCTTGGAAGGAGCTGCTGTGGTATTGGGAGTGGTGGAGTTGGCCACAGGGCTCTTGGAAGGAGCTGCTGTGGTATTGGGAGTGGCTGCTGTGGCATTGTGAGTGGTGGAGCTGGCCACAGGGCTCTTGGAAGGAGCTGTGGTATTGGGAGTGGTGGAGTTGGCCACAGGGCTCTTGGAAGGAGCTGCTGTGGTATTGGGAGTGGCTGCTGTGGCATTGTGAGTGGTGGAGCTGGCCACAGGGCTCTTGGAAGGAGCTGCTGTGGTATTGGGAGTGGCTGCTGTGGCATTGTGAGTGGTGGAGCTGGCCACAGGGCTCTTGGAAGGAGCTGCTGTGGTATTGGGAGTGGCTGCTGTGGCATTGTGAGTGGTGGAGCTGGCCACAGGGCTCTTGGAAGGAGCTGCTGTGGTATTGGGAGTGGCTGCTGTGGCATTGTGAGTGGTGGAGCTGGCCACAGGGCTCTTGGAAGGAGCTGCTGTGGTATTGGGAGTGGTGGAGTTGGCCACAGGGCTCTTGGAAGGAGCTGCTGTGGTATTGGGAGTGGCTGCTGTGGCATTGTGAGTGGTGGAGCTGGCCACAGGGCTCTTGGAAGGAGCTGTGGTATTGGGAGTGGTGGAGTTGGCCACAGGGCTCTTGGAAGGAGCTGCTGTGGTATTGGGAGTGGCTGCTGTGGCCACAGGGCTCTTGGAAGGAGCTGCTGTGGTATTGGGAGTGGCTGCTGTGGCATTGTGAGGTGGAGCTGGCCACAGGGCTCTTGGAAGGAGCTGCTGTGGTATTGGGAGTGGCTGCTGTGGCATTGTGAGTGGTGGAGCTGGCCACAGGGCTCTTGGAAGGAGCTGCTGTGGTATTGGGAGTGGCTGCTGTGGCATTGTGAGTGGTGGAGCTGGCCACAGGGCTCTTGGAAGGAGCTGCTGTGGTATTGGGAGTGGCTGCTGTGGCATTGTGAGTCGTGGAGTTCTTGACAGGAACAGTGGCATTTCTGATTACATTTACGGTATTTTCCTTAGGGTGAGTCGTTGTAGTCTGATCTAATTTCGTAGACCCAGGGCTCGTTGTCGTGAAGATCTCTTTCTTTGTCCTATTGTTCTTCTCAAGAAGCTAGAGGCTCTTTGAGGTCGTTTCGGTGTTTCGGGGCGGAGTCCACCCATTCAAGATTGTGTCTTCAGGTGCTTCTTAATACTTTAATTTTGAGAGGAAGGTGAGAAGAACACGTTAAGAATAGAGTTTTACCTGATGGGAGATGTGTCTGGGGGTGGCTAGTAGTGCCAGGAAGGCGATAGCTAAAATAAATTGGAGCTTCATGTTTAATAGGATGTCTTGATTTTCTAATTTTATTCTGGGTGATATCTTAATTTGTTGTTTTTTCGGCCATTCCCTTTCGTATTTTATATGGCTTTTTATTTACACTAATGCAACTCCTAATTTTCCCGTATCTTTTTTTAAAAGTTTCTACTCCTAACATACCTTATACGAGTTGAAACAGCCAACAATCTCTTCATAAAGTATCATCCACAAAGCTTTGATTCTATATCCTCACATAATCAATTTGTTCTTTACATGCATCGTCATTTCCATATGGCTATATTCCTTGTTCGGCTGCAGTGAGTCCCTTTCCCCGAATAGGAAACTCACCATGTCGAACCACGCCTTCATCTGACTGTCGCCCTCCTTGAACTTCGACCTGAGGAAGTTTTTGGGCTCTGCCAGTCCCTTTACGTCTAAGTTGTACCGCAGCAGCTAGTCCCTAATATCATTCAACTCGCGATCCAGCTGTCTCAGCTAATTGTTGAGTGCTACTACAATATCCTCCATCTCGATATCAGTTACATTAATGTCCTCATTAATCTTTTTCAGCTTCTCCTCGACCTTCCTCAGCAATATGTAAGCTAGTCCCAGAGTTTCTTTGTCATCTAGCTTCACTACGTCCAAGGCAGTTTTGATCGCACGAGCACATGTCCCATGTTCTTAAATAATCTGTCTGCGTCGACTGTTTTCAGTGCTGCTAAAAGCACTCGGACGCTTAAATGCGTTCGAAACGAGTCCTGCAGGCTTACTCACTTCACTGGAAAAGTGCAGGTTCTTGTCAAATGTGCTATTAGTTGCGTTGATCGGCATCCCGTTACCAGAAGATGTCAAAGCATTGGGTGGACTGACTCCGACGGGATTGTTGGGCTTTCCTAGAGAAGTTCTGTCGAAGCTGGCTTTGAAAGAAGGGCCTGTGGAATCTGTGAAGGATTTGGTTTCAGATGCGAGGTTTGAGTTGCTGGATACTTTGTTCACTGAGAAGTCTTTGGTGGAAACGCCCAGTTTCTTATACTGGTCTTTACTCTCTTCAGTCTCTTTGGAGGGCTGTTCGTAATATCCCTGGTCATTGATGCAGTATGAGAACACCTCAGGCCAATCTGCTCTGCGGAACGGATCCTTAACCAACAGTCTCCTAATGAGAGTCTGGGTCTGGTTAGAGATTGGAGTCTCAGGAGGGAACTTGACGTCGCTCTCTTGTAACACAGAAATGAGTTTAGCGATAGAATTAGATTCAAAAGGGCAGTATCCAAATAGCATCTCGAACAAGACTACCCCAAGAGACCATATATCGGCCTTTGACGTGTAGACTTCTCCTTTAAGGACTTCGGGAGCCATATAGATTGGGGAGCCGAGCATCGTCGATGTCATTTCGTTGCCAGCCTCCAGATTCTTGCAAAATCCAAAGTCGCCCAGTTTGAGGACATTATTATGGAAGAAGATATTGTCAGGCTTCAAGTCTCGATGCATGATGTTATTTTTGTTAAGGATTTTAAAAGCCTCGACGAGCTGCTTGAAGTACAATAGGGCTTTATTTTCCGGGAGCCTGCCCTCCTGCCTAACATGCTTTTCAAGGGTTCCTCCGTTGCAATATTCGTAGATGAAGTAAAAATTATTGGGAGTTTTCAGCATTTCGACGTACTTCACGATGTGGGGCGAAGACTCGATGCTTGATAAGGTGTTGATTTCGTTGACCGTACACTCCTAGAGCTTGGGGTTTTCACGAAAGCGGACGATGGGGACAACCTTGATGGCATACTCCTTGTTAGTTTTGAAGTTGACTGCCCGATACACCTTACCATAGCCACCCTCGCCGATGAGGTCGTAGAGAGAATAGTTTTCGATGATTTTGCCCATGTTGAGGGATAGGTGATATTCTTTCGATAGTTTTTGTTCTATTTAACTGTGGGTTATTTACGAATAATTACCATGCAATGTTTTGAGTTGGGTCTATCTGACCGTAAGTTTATTCGAATCATGCTAGAACTCCTACTCCTGATTGATTATGCTGTCTATGAATGCCACTTTGATCAGTAATCTCGCAGGTATCGATACTCTAGTTCTATAACTTCTAGTCCATACCCTCCCCTCTCCCTACAGTTGAATTCAAAAGGTAAGCCCTTTCGACATGCTATTCTTGTTTCAATAATACACCATAAATAAAGCAGAGTACATGGGTAACTATTACCACAACTATTTAAGTCTCTTCTACTACTAGGAGCATAGTAAAACTGAGTTGGATGAAGCATGGGACCGCCGGGCAAAAACTTCTCAAGCTAATAATTTTACAGTCCCCACAAAAATCCTATTTGTTATAACATTAGACACGCTTTTTTCTATCATTATCGATCATGGCATGATAAATAACATATCACCAGGAGGGCAAGGCAGACGAAAAATCGTAGAATCAAAAGCCTGAACTTTGGAATGTACCATTAGATCTTTCTCCTGTCTTTCATCATCAGGATTGAAAAGGCGAAGATCAGTTTCCAAAGATTTCATTCGAAATTTGATGAAATAAATCTCATCAAAATCCTTATTTCGATTTTCAACCTACGAAATGATAAATGATATCGCCTACTTGAACTTCCTAAGCAAAATTTACATTATTCACAACCCTTGCCACCTTATACTACTGCCCTTCAGACCAGCGCGTGTTTTTGGTTAGCACTTCATTCAGACGTATTCTGCTAAATAGCGAGTAAATAGCTTATATAGAGTGCATGAGTCAAAAAGGAAATTTAGACGCATAAACTGGCATTTAAATTTAATTACTAGGTAAAAATGTTGGTCGGGAACTCAAGGTAACATGAATTGGAAATCTCTGCGTTTTTAAAGTAGTCTAAGTGTGGCTTTGAGCCGATACTCGGTTCCATAGCATATTACTAGTCAATCCTTTTTCTGACGAATCGATTAGTCGTCGGTGAGGAGAGACACGGCATGCAAATAGCTTAAAGACTGACTCTTCGGGAGTATTGAACAATTATATTTTTACTGGTTATCCAAAGGCAGGGCTGCTGCACTAATTGATTACCAAAGTCATCAACAAAGTGTGTGCATATGCTTGACATAAACCTCTCCTATCAATAAAATACGTATCCATCTTTCCCAATCGGACTGGAAATATAATTACCCTCTCCTTTTATCTTTTTAAAAATGCTTATACAATAGGTTCCAAGCATCCACAACACACATAAATCTGGATTAAGTTTTTTATTTTTTATCTAGAATCCAAATATCCAAAAACCCACACTCACACACACACACAACATTCTAAATCTACGCAACCATGAAACTGTTCCTCACCTTACTCGCGGCTCTACTCATCGCTACCACCGTCAATGCCAAGCATATCTTCCATTACCAGACTCAGGTAGCAATTATCCTCTGACATCATCCTATTCATTTTCTATTTTTGGACACACGTCCTAAACTCAGAATTCCACCAACTCTACCACTAGCGCCAATACTACCAATACTACCACAGCAACCAATTCTACCACCAGTAACATCCATCCATTGAATACATTTATCATTCCAATATAGACACCACTGAAGCTCCTACATTCACACCTGTCATATCCACCAATACTGGTCATACCGATCCCAACATCGTTTGGTAGGAGGTCGCAGCTGAAGAAGTACCTGAAAATACAGTTGATACCACTGGGTAAGCTGTGGATTCAGAAAGCGATAATGAAGATGCTGCCACCAATCTTAACGAGACCCCTACTAATGAGACGACAACTGAGGAGACCCCTGCTGACGAGACTACAACTGAGGAGACCCCTACTGACGAGACTACAACTGAGGAGACCCCAGCTGACGAGACTACAACTGAGGAGACCCCTACTGACGAGACTACAACTGAGGAGACCCCTACTGACGAGACTACAACTGAGGAGACCCCTACTGACGAGACTACAACTGAGGAGACCCCAGCTGACGAGACTACAACTGAGGAGACCCCTACTGACGAGACCAATACCGAAGAGACTAACACCGAAGAAGAAGTTTTTGACTAATCTCAACTGATTGATGCCAGCGAGGACTTAGTGGAGATACTTCCTCAAAACACCACAGCTAACCAAACAGAATAATTCCAAGGAGAGACAGGATATGAAGAAGTCGCTGCCGAGGAAGTCTAAGAGATTGAGGGGGATGACTAATACGTCAGGGTCTGTACTATAATGAAAAAGAGCGAACTGGCAATGCTTGAGCAAGTCACCGAGCCTATCGAGTAGATTAAAAGCTCTACAAATTCAACCAATACCGCTAATACTACTACAACCACTTCCGATGAGACAGGAGTGTCCGAGGAATTAGAAGAAGGAGAGTAGGTCTAAATCGATGACCTTGTCCCCGAATTGAGAGAAGAGTATTAAACAGTAGATCCGGTCCCAGTGGAAATGGAAGAGGTCGAGCATACAGTCGACACTATTGTTTCCACTGAAGGACCTCAAACAGTGACCTACCAATAAAACTACGAGGTAGTAGATCCAGTCGAAGTCGCTGATGGAATGATGGTCACAGAAGTAGTCGTCAGCCCAATCGTGGGAGAGCCTGTCACATCGACCGCAACATCGACCACAACTACATCGACCACAACAAGTAGCACCGGCAAACACATGCGCAGACATAGTTGATTTAGTCTATGTAATTTTACCTGGTAAATTTTAGTGTAGAACCTTTTGAAAAGTCATCAATAGACTGGCCTATAGAAATGATAGGGCGATCGACGTATGGGATGGATTGATTAACTTAAGATCTTAGCTAACTTAATAGAGGGTCGTTAGTAATCAAAAGAATGCAATCTACTACATCACAGGTAAAGTGCAAGCTTCATCAAGAAAGAGCAGTCAAGGTGTGTATAAGTGAATAGTGCAGCACATCGCCTTTCATTTGCAAAGCGGAGGACTGTGAAACTCTGCATTAACATGCTGACATCCTTGGGACCATCAAGAATTGAACAGTTCAGAGACACGATGAAACAATACGCCCAGGCAATGGTTTCGGCAATCGATTCAGCCTACCTTCAAGTTTTGGCTGATCTCACATCATTCATCGAAGCTGAGCGGGCTGGGCTGAGATAATGGGGAGAGAGACAGACTTAGGAAACGCCCTAGATGACCAAACTATTGGGAAATAAATAAATTTCTACAGGAAAAGATGTGCTAAGCATAAGAAATTGCATGAAAAATGGCAGGAAATTGGATATTACAGATACAAAACTAGGCATGCTTTTGCTCAAAACAACAGAGAACTTCAAAAGCAAACTGACATTCCATAGCTTGTTAGAGGATACTGAGACTAACGATCAATAGAATCCTGTAGAGTACACTGTTTCCAAAAAGGATACAGAGCCACGAGCTCAGGATTTCGAGAGGAAACTTAAAGTGGCACAAGCAGATTATTCCTTGGTTGCGGATCTCACTCCTGTGACCTCTGCCTAGTATGTTGAGCGAAGTAAGCTGCATTAAAAGCAGAGGAATTTTGATCGGGCTCTCGAGGATCTGAGTTTAGCGCTGGACTTAGACGGTAACAATATCAACGCTCTCTACAAAAGGGCGCTTCTCCATACCAATCTTAAACAATATCAAAAGGCTCTCCAAGACTACACGCACTACCTCGTCCACTAAAAAGACTCAGCTTTTGCCTACTATAATAGAGCAGCGATATTTGTGCATTTAGACAGATACTCCTAGGCCTTAATTGATCTAAACAGAACATTGGAGCTGGATTCTGCGTTCGAAGCAGCCTTGTTAACACGTGGTAAAATCCAATGCAACTCAAAGCACTTCAAGGAGGCCATTACCGACTTCAGCAGACTTATTTCAGTCAACAAGAGTAATGCTGCTGCCTACTACTATCGTGCTAAATCGCATCAAGGATTGAGCTAACTAAACTAGGCCATCCAAGATCTCACTAACGCCATTTAACTTGATGATTCTACCCTTAATTACTTTGTAGACCGAGCTGCGCTCTTTTTCTCACTCAAACAATGGGATCTGGCTGACTCCGACTATAAGAAATCGATAAATATTCGTCCAAACTTGCCCAGTCTTTACTATAACAGAGGCATAACTCTCATCAACCTTAAGCAGCACGACTAAGCAATCAGAAACTTCAAGCAATGTCTGGGACTCTAAGAAGACAACATCCCTGCTTTTAATAGTCTGGTCAGCCTTCTCTTCAACCTGCATCGATATAAATAGACTATTGACACTATCGACTCCCGTAGCTATTACAATGAATAGCTGCTCCATCAGAAAGCAATGTCCCTAAAAGCTTTAGGTGAAACAGATAAGGCTGTAGATATTTTCAGCAAGATGATCAAATAATTTAATAGCTTCCAGGGGTATACTGGCAGAGCATCAGTTTTAGCATCTTCAGGCAAATACGAAGAAGCACTTCAGGACTACCTCAACGCTTTGAAGAAAGACCCGCAAAATCCAAGTCTCCTATTCAACATATCTGCAATCTACGAACTCTCATAAAAATATGAATCAGCATTATCATCCCTCGACCAGTTGTTGAGCATCGACAAGTCAAATATTATGGGTCTGAAGGCAAGAGCCAGGCTAAACTACAAACTTGCGCGCACCCAATAATTTACTGAAGATATGAAGAGAGTAGAAGAACTCGAAAAAAGACAATGATTGGCTTATCGAATTAAATATTGAAATGGACATCCATTAAAATATGCATTTAAATTATTAAAAAAGAGATCAAACACTCCCCCTCAGAGGTCAGGCTCTTCGATAGGCGTACGCAGCATCGGATCGAATTCGGAAATAAGCTTGATGGCTTCCTCTTGGGCGTGCTTCAACTTCTGCTTGATCTTTAGATTATCCTCCAACAGTATCTTCATGTTGTGCTTCTTGTCCGCTAGACTAATCGACAGCTTCTCCTTCTCGTACAGCAGTTGCTTCAGAATCTGTATTCATTATAGAGAGTCGATAGATTTCATAAGATGGTTACATTGGCATAGGCTCCTCCTTCGAGACAGCTTTCTCGGAGGATGCTGTTCTGAGCTTGCACCTCACTCAGACGCTTCAGCATTTGTTCCTTTCGATACATTAAATCCTCTATGTCTTTGCCCAAGTTTTCGAACTTATCGTTTTGTTACACTTTGCCGAAGTTCATCATTTTGTCTCGCCAGAGCCATAAAGCCCTTGATAGACCCTTTCTTAAGAAGGTAGACATGGCTCTAAGGGCTACAAACTTGCCTCGAGCGACAGATTGCTCATAGTCGACATTGATCTTGCTCAATTAAGCACTAAGAGTAAATGAATGGTTTCATAATTATGGTGTGATCTTACGTTCTAGCGAGATTATCCTTGATGTCTCTTCTGTACTCTTTAAAGAGCTTGTTCATATCATTGTACCGGCCCAGCATATTACCTCTACTTTCCTTCTTTAGGACATCAATGAAGTGCTGGTCTTTTCCCTTCCAACGATTCCAGTATTTGCCCTTGCCCTCAGTTATGGTCAGCACCTTTCTTAGAGACCTCTTAATGTTTTTCTTGAGCTGGACGAATTCGAGCCAGCTGTGCCAAGCCTGCACCACCGGCTTTTTGTCCCCGTATGTTCTTAACTTCGATAACACCTTTCGCATTATCGCATTATCTTTCTGGCTCTTAACCTTCATGTAGGCTTTGATTTCTTCGGGGTCTATGTTCTCGTCCAGCAGTAAGTTCATCTGGGCTTTAGTTTCGGTTTTACTTTCAGTCATCAGTTTTTCTGCCTGTTTAGCGATCACATCTTTATGCCACAATGCTCCCTCTCGGATCTTATAGAAACTCCTCAGCAAGTGTTTGTTTGGCCATCTTCTCGATAATGAAAGGCAGATAATGCATCCTCGGGACTTCATGGAAACTCCATCTATGAAGTGTCTTGAGCTTGGTCAGTTGAAGATCCGCATCTTTCTTGCAAAGGAGATAGTGGATAGCTCTTCTGCGCTTGGACTCCAAGACTTCGCGTTCGAATTCTCCATAGTTTCTGACCTTGAGAAATGCGAGTTTCATACGCCACTGTTTGTTCTGTGTGTTTGCCCTATTGAATCTGTTGACTGCCCAACAAAGGTTTCCGAAGCGGTGCTTCATAGCTCCGAAGACATCAGATAAGAGTGATCTGTTTTCTTTCGCTATCTGGAAAGCGATGAACTCTTTAGATGTAGTCTTGAAATAGCTCCTCCAGTTAAGAACATTCATCATTTCTTTTTTGGTCCTTTTGTTGATCCTATCCTGCATTATCTGAATCTTCTTCTTCTTTAGTGCCTTCACGAGTGAGTATTTCTTGAACTTGAGGAAAGACTGCGAGATGATGTTGTACTCGCGACTGTTGAACTTCGCTTTGGCGACAAAAGGTGCATAGGATTTGAAGAGTTATTTGCAGTCAGCAGCAATACTGTCGGCTGTCTATTTCTTGCGAGTCAAGTCTTCCAGAACTATCTCTCTCTTCTTTTCTTTCCAGTGCTGGATTCCTAATCTCTTCAGGTCCACCATCTTCTTTTCGAGGGCGTTGAAGATTATATACTCTCTTCTGTAAACCTTCTTTAGTAAAGCCACATAGCCCTTAATTTCATGAAGTCCTTTCCTAAATTTGTTCAGTTACTGGTTCCTGTCTATGGCTAGGAATAGTCGTCTGGCTCCTTGGGTCTCATTCTTCCACACCTTGAAGATTGACTCTGTGTACAGCCTCTCATATCGCTTCCTATTCTTGGTCTACACATACTCCAGGAATTTGTCGTGCCGATTCCTGCGTCTCTCCATTTTGTTCTTTGCCTTCTCGTATTTGTCTTCCTCAATTTTGAGCTTGTTCATGATGTCTTGCCTAGTCTTACTCGTCTTCTCCTCGAAAGCTTTCTTCTTCTTGGCCAGTTTGGACATGTTATCTCGCACTTCTTGCGTCATATTATCAAAGGCTTCTCGCAACGTATTTCTGAAGAATATCTTCCCTTGCCTTTTTGCCAATAACCTCACAAATGAGTTCATGCGTGCCTTCTTATGCTTCAGAGCTTTGCCCATTAGGACCCAGTTCTTGAATTTTTCCTAAAGGCTCTATTTTAACCTGTTTGCCTGCTTGTTCTTCTGTGCTAGATTTTAGAACTCAATAAAGCGTCTGAAGAGGCTCGCCAACTCTTCCTTCAACTTAGTTTCTTCCTTAGTGTTTTTATCCAGTATTATCTCTCTAGCCTCTAAGGTCTTGTCTAGGCTTTTGTACTAAGTCGTGAACTGCTTGGCATGGAGTTGCTGGACTTTATTTTTTATGTTTTTGAAGCCTATGAGTTTTTTGTAGAACATGAACAGGTTCTCGTAATGCATGAGGATGGTTAATGCTCTTTTATGTTTGTGGACTATGTTGACCCACTCACTGAAGCTTCGGGAAAAGATTCTCCTGAGGTGTTGCTTTTCGAACTCTGCTTTGAGGTGTTTGAGTTCTTTGGACTTCTGTTTATTCTTGGCCTTGGTTTTGATCTTGGAGAAGGTGTATCTGAGGAGTTGTCGATGGGCCAGTTGGAACAGGTTGGACTTGATCTTCTCACGGTAGACTCTGGTGATCTTTTAACGCCTGAATTTCTCGAAAAGCTGTGAAGAGTAAATGTAAGTTTCAGAAACGGGTGTATGATGTGATGTGTACTGCTTTCTGGAATCTGAAAGAGAACGCGGTCGATTACCGACTCCAGCTTTTTCTGGCCCAACAAGCCCAGCTCTTCGATGCTCTTCGCCAGTTTTTCCCTGTAGGAAGTACTCTTTTCGTTGATTTGCTCCATTTTCCTGTTCAGATCCGTCAGCACTGCATGCATGTCCTTCTTCTCCATATCTCTCTGTTGCTTTCTGAACCTATTCATCGCGTTGAGTTTCTCTAGTGTGTCCTTTCTCTTCGCTAGTTTGTAGACACACGCAGCTCTCTTTCTCAGGTACAGCATCTTGTTGTACCATCCTAACAACGCTAATCTCTTCTTCTTGAAGAGGAATCGGTACATAGATTTAGTCAGCACTTTCTTATGCATCGCTTCGAGGGCCAGTTTCCGATTCTTGCTCTCAACTCTCAACTGTTCTCTAATCCTCATTTAGTTGGTGATTTCGATTTTCCTTTCAGCTACCTTGGCCCCGAACACATTGCCCCAGTATCGATAGAAAGCACTCCGAAGTTCAATGCGACTGTTTCGGATGTTCAGAATCGTCAGTAGTTTACTTTTGCGTTTCTCATACTTGAGCTTCATGTACACCACGTCCCTGAGTTACTGCTTGTGGAGGTGGCTCCTGACCTTCTTGAGTTAATACTGAATGATATTCTCACGCCATTTCCTCATCGCCCTCCCCATGGCTCGCAGCCTGTTAAACTCTTCCTGAATTGTGAGTGTCTGCAGATATCGATTAAAATTATCTTTCTGCACTCGCCATTTACGGAAGCAGTAAGATTTCTCATTCCTGTGCGTTATTCTGGTAATCTTCTGCAAACCAAATTTGGCGTCATTCGCATACTTGTTCGCACTTCTCCATCTATTGAAGCCCATAGCTAGTTCTTTTCGATAAAGTCTCAGTCTCAAGCCTAAGAGACTCTTTCCTTTCTCATAGTCTGTCAGGATTTGCAGCTGAGATCTATTGAACTCCTCATTCCATTTTGACATAGTCGTGATCTGACTCTTCATGTCTCGATACTTCTCGTAGGTATTTTTGAAGATGCCGATGAGTTTCATTGGCTGGAAAGCATTACGATGCCAGAGCGTGAAGAATACTCTTTTGTTGTGAGTGCTGGTTTGCTGGTGGATCTGAGCGAGGTTGTGAATAGATTTGATGCACTTCTCGCCTTCTCTGATGTATATCTGGAAACTGAAGAACTTGCGGTAGTATTGGAGCACTCTATTCTTGAGGAAGAGTCCTAGGAGCATCGCAGCACCTCGACTACGCCCAACTACTGTCTTGTTCATTATGCTTTCTTCATCTTTCTCAAGTTTGGCTTGAATCGATTGGAACTCTTTCATGCGTTCTTCGTAGCCGTGGGTCTAGTTATTCTGAGTACGAATCGCGTAGTTCTTTTCCTCCTCGAGCATGCGCCTCAATTTCTCATAATCACAGTTCATTGAACGTAATGCCTTCAGGTTGGCTACTTCTGTGGCAACCTGTCCTTCCATGTTGGCTAATGTTATCGACAGTTCCTTTACTCTCAATAAGACTTCGTCGTGTTTGGCTTTGTTTATATCATATTCAGCACGCACGCTATTCAGGCGAAGACTCAGTTCCTCTATACTGCGCTCTAGGGAAATGATTTCGAGATCGAGAGCATCACATCTCTGGCGTTAGAGTTCAAGTGTGTTCGGAGCCAGTTTCTCGGCCCTCTGCCGTTCAAGTGTCGAAAGCAAAGTCTTCAAGTTTATACAGGTGATTATGATGCGTGTACTTTTTTGACGAGAACGAGATCTTTGGACTTTTCAATAGCACATTGGATGTCGAGTTCGATGTTGTCTCTTTCAGAGCGTAGGGTGAGGTGTTTCTTCCTGAGCACCCTCTTCTCTGCGAGTAGCTCGTTCATATGTTCCTCAATTCTACATGCCTTGATGTTGCGCCTGATGGGGTCTTCCTACCTGTCACGCATCGGGATTAGTATAAATCAAAAAAGTTAAACGTTAGTGATGGTTATGTATGTACAAAGCTTGATACACAGGTGGTAATACATAGCTTAAGATTTGAAATTTTAAAATCTAGGGCAGCTAGTTGCTTAGAGTTATAAAGGGTTGTGAAGCAAAAGACCATGGGTTCGGGGGTTCCTGAGTGAGTGACATCAGATAAACAAGATATTTTATTATATTCAAAAGAAGGGCCAGTTACATCATGCATCAAACCCCCAGGTACAACTCCTACTCCCTCGTCATTGTCCGCAACAAACAGAACAAGTACCTATCAGTCCTCGAAACTGGAAACAAAGGATGGTGGCTCCCTGGAGGCAACAGAGAGCTTGGAGAAACCATGAAAGACTGTGCGATAAGATAGACCAAGGAAGAGGGTGGCATTGATATCGTTGTGAAGGGTCTAATCAAGATAATTAACAAATGGTCGCAAGGTGGGTTCAGACAGTGGGCAGTGTTCTATGCTGAGCCTTTAGACTAAAACCAAGGACCAAAAAATGTGGCGGATGGAGAGTCAATAAAAGCTGAGTATCTGAGTCTGTAGGAAATCCGAAATCTGAAGCATAAACGGGGCTACTAATTAGAAGAATACGCAAGCTACGTAGAAGGAGGAGGAATTATTTATCCCCTTGCGCTATTAGAAGAGTCGTGAGAGGCATAATTAAATATGGAGTCGATAAGATGATGCTCAGAAGAAGAATTAAAAGACTCAGTACCCCATAGAATAACCTTAATGATAAGGAATGCCGAAAAGTCAATATCTCTATTTCTGATTTATCTTTATAATGGATGGAATTTTCTGGGGTCTGAAGATCCTATCGATTGTCTGAGGATATTGCTGACGAATCGTCTATCTACAGAAGTATCCGTTCGCGTCTGATTAAAGAATATCAGTTCGTCAAAAGAATATCAGTCCGTGAGGCTTTTATTGTGCTACTGCGAAATTTGATACAATCCCTCATCCAATTAGCATCCTTTTTCGAAATTCCTTTGCCTTTTAAAAAAACAACATCACACCCTAGACTCCCAAACACATGTCCCTCGACATCCAAACTTCCGAAGCTCCTCTTCCCAATCCCTTGGAATCCGGGCTCTCCCTTGAAGCCCATTTCGCACTATGCAACACCTTCGCTAGTCGCTACCAGCAGGTCTAACTCCAAGCTCCTCTTATTTCCCAGATGGTAGAACAAAATTAACTTCTGCGAGCCATTAAGGAAAAGCTAGCCCTCAAAGATTCTAATACAGTGGCCACCCAATAAGATGAAAACGCTGTAGAAGATTCATTGCCCTTTCACCGAACTCTCAGCCAAAACATAGTGACTAGCAAGACCAATTTTCTTGACAGCAACAGCAGCTTCGATTCAGTACTCTCAAGGAGAAGAAGATCGACCAACACAACACCTAAAGTCCAGAAGGCTTTTGACGAGGTGTACGAGAAGTGTAGCAGACAGACTTATGCTATTTTGTGTAAACTGAGCAATGATCTTCAGGGAAACATTTAGAAGCCTTCCAGGGTCAGAGGGCTAGAACAGGAGATAGCCAAATTATATGAATAAAACAGCATCCTACGACAGCGACTAGAGGAACAGCAAAGGATAGTAAATAGCATCCAATAAAAAAACCAAGCACTACTGGATGAAAAGACCAACAGACTGAAGGCAGTGGTCGAGAAGGAAAAACGATTGACGAAGCTGTAAACAGGGCTGCTGATCAAGGACAAACTGTTGAACGAGAACAAGAAGACTCTAGCAAGCAAATGGGAACTCGTTCGAGTGCAGGAGTAGGCCATCGCAGAAGAGTGCCGACAGGCAGAGTATTTGTGGGAAAAAGTGCTGGAGAAGAGTTTCGAGAACTCTGATTCTAAAGAATCCACTCTGCGAGTTCTTTCTAGATGTCGAGATTCTCTAGTGAAGCAGCGAACCATGATAGGACGGGAACAATAGCAACTGAACATGCAGCATGAGAGTTTGTACAAGTTCATCGAGCAGCTGAGAGGACTGGAGAGCGTGTGACAAATGTATCTATATATTTAGGGTATACTACTCAACTGTTGGAGTAAGAGTAATGACGCGTTATTGGGAGATATCAGTTTAGAAGCACAGCCCGGGATGCAGACCACAATTACAGAATCTAGTATCACTTCTTATGGATAATCGATAATGTTGTTTATGGAAATGGGAGATTTGGATGGAAGCGTCATTCTAATTCTGGGAATTCCTATTTTTTTATAGCGAAGAAGAACGGCCGAACTATAAAATAATCAGATTACTCCGAGAAAGTAGTTGTTCTCATCTCAGCATGCATACTTAATAAATATAACTCTATCCCTACACACCTCATCCAATAAAAATAGACACACTGCTTTCTCCCCAATGCAAACCTATAAAGCCAAAGTCTTCCCTGAAAGAGTAACTCCCCTAACTTAACAACATCGTTCCTCCTCCCTATAGTTGCCTTCTGGTTACCACGGACCCGTTCGTCCTCGCCATTCGGTGGATGCTCGCCATGAGCCGCCTTCAGTAGGCCATAATGATTACTCCAGCAACACTAGCGTCGAACTCAGAAACCTCACTCTCAACGGTTGGAAGAAGCACAAGTCCGACAGAGAGATCGAACTCGAAAACAAAATAGTGATCGTCCACCCAGCGTAATACTCGCAAGTTATACACCCCATCATTCTCCAAACCCACAGAAAAATATCCGAAACCAATCCCGAGTGGCTCAAAACTACCTTCCAATATCACCAGCGTTCTCTCCAAAAGCACCCTCACAAAGATCCTGCTAAGTATACGGTATTTGGTGAACCCAAGTAGCATCCCTCTAAAACCTATGTTTCTCGATTCGACAAAGGTCCCTTCAGGCTAAACTGGCCTGAGAGCTTTAGAGAGCCTGCATATACAACTAGCAGAGGATTTTATAAAGCAAATGTTGTGGCTGAAAAAGTACCATTGTGTACACGGGACAGTTTCTTCGGGAAGGTAGAGCGAGAGGTGGCTGGGAAGGTGGGGAGCGTGGACTACCGGATAAGGTGTGCGCGTCCTGATACCCAGATTAAGATCGGGCATCAGACCTTGCTGAACACGAACAGTGTGATCTGAGAGGCCCAAAGATATGTATTTCTTTATTTTTAACTTCTCACCTTCTACATGCGACATAATCCTGTTTCTCTATATATTTTTCAGTGCTGTACAAAAGTAAAACTTCTTCTGATTTATTGTTGGTATTGATTGGGGGTTGATAAATCATTATGGAATGGGACAGGGAGGAGGGGCTGGTTGTTTCATGGCAATTCATTCAATAAGAAGTATCTATCTATTAAATGGGGGGAATCGGTTCTAGACTTCAGTCACTAATTTCGCTATTCCCGATCCAAGGCTCTGCCTATATTCCCTATGCAACCTAAACATAAGCAGACTTCCTAAAGCCTATCAAACCATGGCCATACCTTCCGCAGCATCACCTCAATCCCTTAGCCTCTCCCTAGAGTCACATTTAACTTCACTCGTCCTCATAAAAAATAACCCTCACAACCATACTCCTAACAACAGTTTGAAGTGACTTAGACAAATACAGAAAGAGGATCGGGTCAAAAAGCTAACCTAAACGCTAGTGTTACTACAAGTCTGGTAAAAACCGTATCTTTCTTCTCAGAAGTGTAAGATCGAAATAAGAAACTTCAGTGCTACACCGACTACCTGACCTTTTTGCACAAATTGCTAGGAGCAGCCTATGAAACCTGTTCGCTGCAAGATTCCAAAACTATATCTAGTGTATAAGCAATCGTGCTCAGAAACTGCCAGTGGATATTTCTAGAGGTCGATTCTTTGACTTATAAATGGGATTAAGAACCAGTTCAATTTTACAGACGAATCCGCCAAAACATATAGACCTTTAGTATTAACCTTCGACCAGACTTGGATGCCGAACTTAGGTTGGATCTCTTGCTCTTTAAGTCAGAAACATCTCTGCACTCTTTTCGTAAGTATATCCGGAGAGCAGTCGGGGAACTCGATAGGTGGCTCGATCATAGTCAGACAGCAGGGGTACTGTTCGACTATCTGCTGATATACCATGAGCTACTGGGCCTGCACCTTGTCAATAAGAGCATAAGTGAGATCTGGAGAGAGATGGAGCTGGACAAATTATGCCAGAACGAGTCCCAGAGAATGGAGGAGAGCCATGTGAAGCTACTGCGATTGAAAAGAGCCCTGTTAAAAATCTGAGCTCCCGACTGGTTTGGCTGTCCAAAACGGAAAATACTATCCAACATACCTGCAGTCTGCTTTAGTAGTATTGATAGTAAAAAAGAACAGATTTAACTTCAACTATTTTTCCACTAATTTTCCAATAACCATCCCAGCCATTCCACTCAAAAATTAAGACGGACACGAATTGGATAAGCAACATTCCCAAGTATCATTTAGTCTTTGGCTTCACCTGCTTCACCTACAGGTCGTTCATCTTCCCCACCATTGCCAGTATGAATGCGTCTGCCAGGGTTACGCCTGCAGCGATCATTGCCATCTGCTCGTTCTTAGCCAGGTACCATCCAACCACAGCGATCAGTCTCATAATTGTAGACACGATCATCCCGAACTGACGATGAGGCTTGCCATCGCCTCCTTTCATTAATAGATTGGCTCCACCCAGGTGCTGGAGGATCACCAATACTGTGAAGAAAGCACCGCCAACCACGTGGCACTGTTTCAGAGGGGTCCATTCCCAGAACTTGTCGAGATGGGGATAGACTCGGTAGAAGGCTCCTCCTGCAAGAGCGATGGTGACGAGATCGGTGACAGCGAAAATGAGAGCATGCACGTAGTTCCTAATGGAATTGGGGAGGGCTTTGCGAGCGAGGATTCCGAGGAGGGAGAGGACGAGCCAGGCGATAGAGAGGCCCATTCCATGGTAGTACCAGAAAGTATTTCCAGCGATGAAAGTCTTGGCAGTGGTGAGGTATTGGTCAATCATGTATTGGTAGTTATGGTGTAAATATCTTTGTTTGGAATGTAGAGATAATATTAGGGAAATAAGTTGTAGAGATACCCGGGAGAGTAAAATTGGAGTGGGATTCGCCGAAATCTCAAAATTGAACACACAGATACTTAAAAATGGAATAAGTATTGACAGCGATTCTTTTTATAGTATTCTTATAGCTTTATATTCCCGAACAGCTGAGTTGCGATTCAGCATTGGGCTGCACACGTTTGAAAATGCCATCCTCGAAATCAATTAAAAATATCACATACTTATACTTGAGGCTCGCCTATAGATTCTCACATATGAACATGAAGCCATATCTTATTACTTTACTGCTTGCTTGTCTAGCAGTTCTCACCCTACAAGCCCCACCCCCTCTCGTCGAAGGGTACCGTGGACTCGCCCAGCACCACTGCTAAAATTACCCTCTCGATCTCATTCTCCGCATGAGCTCTGGCACACTTGCTGAAGTATATGGTCCAAAATATGTGGACTATGATGGCTACATTCGCCAGTACGTCGCAACAGGTACACCCATCTTTCTTTATCCCGCTCAGATAATGCTGATAACCCTTTGTACGAATCTCTCGAAGATTAATAGTAATCCGATTCTGAATAAGAAGAAGCAGATCGTCAAACTGAATAGAAGGAGGATCTACCCACCGTTGATCCTATCGTGGAAGAGTATGTGGAAGGGCTGAAGCAATGTGGACTCCACTGGACAACTCAAGACTTATATCGAGTCTGGAGGTTCTTCCGCTACGCTATCCAGAACGACTACCTGTACGAGTGGCTGCGGACAAAGATGCGTATTTCATTCGGGTACGAAATCCAGAAGCCCAATGCCTGGATGGACGGACAGCAGAAATAGTAAAGACTGAGGCTGGAAAAACTATACTCCAACGATTACCTGGATGATTTGGAAACAGACTTCTTCCGATAATTCCTCTTCACACTAATGACTGCCATTCGCAAGAACACAGTTGTAGCTATCAGCGGGGCCCTCACCAAATCTAAAAAACCTGCACTCTTTAACATCATCGAGACTCGGAACTTTGAGCCCAAGGTTTTCTCAGAAGTAGAAATCGAATTCGAAGGACTCAATAATAGAGTCATGGCATTCACTGTGCCTGGGCTGCCTCTGCTGATCTCTGGATCTGTTCAGAACAAAGCAAGCTGGGCATTCTCGGGAATCCTGGTAGACAGGACCAATGTGGAGTCAATCGAGACGACAGGTCTGAAGTACTTCCATGAGGAAACCTAGAGATGGATCAAGGTCAAAAACATAACATCTACGATTAAAGTCAAGGATGCCTAAGATGTGACCCACCACTTCTACTGGTGTGAACTGGGTACCTTCGTGAAGAAAGGACTGGCCAAGCATAAAATCAGAGAGTTCATAATCAAGTGGCATGAAGAAGAACTGCCTGTCAGAAATATCTTCAGCAAACTCCATACTCTTATCACTACTGGAAATGCTCCTAACAACTTCCAGTTCCCCTTCAATAGTATCATCTACATCAATCAAGCAGGAATCCATCAAACCATCTGCCCACCAGAGCACTCCTCCTATTTCATCTACCCTGATCTGATGGGAGAGCCCAGAAATGTCAAGACACTCTCTGCGTCAAACCCCAAACGAGGTTTCTTCATCACCTCTAACTAGCACATGTCATCAAACAACCCAGACGGGTATCTCGACAGATAAGTCTTCAATTCACACTAATAGGCACTCACCGATGTGATCAGACGCTGGAAGGAACAAAGAATGGCACTACCTTAGGCGTTGGAGGCAATCAGCAGCGTCAGTTACGACTCAAACTTGAGAAAGTTGTCTGACCTCTTCGTTTTTGTGTATCGTAAAGCCAAATTTACTTACTTCCCAGACGAAGTAATCAGAAAAGAGTGTGACCAGCTAGTTTCGATGTCTGACAAATGGGACTTTACTTTCAAGAACACGTCTAAGTACGCAGCAGTCTTTAAGCTCTGGCTACACTTCACTAAGCTCTATACCTTCAACCATTTGACACGTTCGCCACTAGGAAAGTATCTTGGTAGATTTAGACTCACAACTAATGCATATTACGCCAATCAAATAGCTCTTTGGAAGGATATTACTAGCTACGGCGAGTGCGACTCCCATGAGTACACAGCTATCTAGGGTACCGTCAACCATACTGGTCACAACTGCACCTGTTACTACTCGATATTCAGGGCACTAAACTCCACTCGTCAGACTCTAAAAGACTACGGAGGGCTCACTAAAACTGATATTGATAATTTTAGAAATGAAGTCCATTGGGACTTGCTAAACAGATAGTTAGAGACCAACCCCGGATATGAATCATACTCAGGAAACTTCAGCAATGTAGACTTGGCATTCGATAACACCTACACGAAGGCACTGGTAATGGCGTCTTAGTTAGACGGATAAGTGCTTTATGGCTCAGGGAAGCAACCTGTGAGTAAATGGCCAGCAGGCAGCAAGGACACCGTGAGAAAAGTGCAGGCAAAACAGGGCAAAGATCAGTCAAAAGACGGGACAAGCGATGATGACGATGAGTTATGATAAGTGAGTGTTTTTACAGAGGTAATATTGGAGGATGGAAACACATATGGTGATAAATTCAAACCTCAGATACCCTACAAATACCGAGGAGTTGTATTTAGGATTGTTCTTTCTTTCGATCTACTAAAGTAGATTGAATACGCATACTCATATGGCATCATTGGAGAGAAGCTTTGTAGTTACAATCTATAATTTTATCTATTTGCGACCCCCCTTTCACCAAGAAATCCTTGCTATTCCCCACAGAATGACGAAAATCGTGAGGCCCGACGATATGCTCCTCAAAATCATAATCATCGGCGATTCGGGCGTCGGCAAGTCCAACATTCTCATGCGGTTCTGCGACACCGAGTTCAAATCTAACCACGTGGCCACCATCGGTGTCGATTTCAAGACAAAATCAGTAGATATCGATGATAAGAGACTCAAGTTCCAGATTTGGGACACAGCAGGACAAGAACGGTACCGCACCATCACCCAAGCCTACTACAAGGGGGCTTCGGGGATCATCCTCGCATACTCAGTCGCAGATTAAATGTCCTTCGCAAACATCTGTAAGCTTCAGGCATACACATAAACTCAATAAAAAATAACAACGTAGAGAACTGGATGTCGCAGATTCGATAGCATACCGAGCCGTCGGTACACAAGATAGTGATCGGCAACAAGTGCGATGTGAATGCCTAAGACCGTAAAGTGCAGTACCTTGAGGGTAAAGTCCTGTCTGACAAGTATAACATCGACTTCCTGGAATGCAGTGCAAGGACAGGCGATAACGTGCAGTAAATCTTCACGAAGCTGGGCAGAAAGATCTTGAGCGACGCTAGAAGCAATCCCTAGAAATATCACAATGCAAAACTAATACCCGAATCAGGAAAAACTAACAAAAAAGGCTGTTGCTGAGTTGCCTTTTGAAGTCCTTGATGATGCTAGTTTATCTTTTCACGTACTTTGATATCTTCCTTTTTTCCGAACCTTCTAACAGTTGACTCGTAGTATATACGATTGTGTAAACTTGAGGAATAACATAAAATACTCAGGTTTCGAACTCCTCAGACAACAGAAGACTGATATCTATCAATTCCCTCACCTATTTCCAGACTGTTCTGTATTCTCCCAACACTCCACACTCCTCTTTGGCCATCCCTTACTTGAATCCTTGCATCAATACATCTCTGAACAGGGCTCTGCACATGCTATCTCTTTTAAGTTCTTCTCCCCCCAGCAATGACTTGTCCAAGATACCATATTTGAAGTTCATCACCTAGACTCCCGAGAGTGATAGCTGTAATGCTTTGTACTCCCCCTCTGCCAACTCCTCGAATTTCATAGGATTGTTACGTCCGTAATAAGGACTCTCTCGGTCTATCTCAATATACTCGTCTTTGGTGAATGCCAGATCGAAGTCTAGTGGATAAGTGATCATCTCATGGCCAGTGGCGATCCGCTTAATCACGAAGTTATTGAGATGTGCGTTACAATGAGTGACGTTGTGGTCTTCGAAAAATCCCCAATTGATCTTCTCTTCACAGAAGATCCTCTTAACATCTCCAACTTCCCAGCCTAGCTTATAAGTCAGCAGGGCTATCAAACGCAAGATATTTTGCGAGGTAGTCAGACGTTCCAGTTTTAGATTCAGGAGTTCAAGAGCTTCTTTGCTGCAATTCTTTTCTACCTGCAGATCGGATACTAACTTGCGAATAGCATCAAGACCTTCTGCGCCAGAGACTTCACTCTGTTCGCCAACAATAGTTAGTGTAGTGCGGTGCATAAGGTTGAGAGGTTAGATTTTGTTAGCGATTTTAGTTTTGTAGTAATCAATGAATATGTCAGATGGTTTCAGGATAGGGGTAAAGTCCCATTAAGTGGGTGTGGGCATCGGTCCATCACAATCCCACCTGTTATTTTGCTTCATTACGTCCTCTAATTACTGGTTAGTACTTCTGATTAGTACGCAAAATAGGAGCTCGAGTGAGCTGATTAAGTGCGTGCCAAGTCTTCTTTCGCCGATGGTCTCGAACACACAACAATACTTGGACAATAAAGGCAGTTAGTCCTTGATTCCACTGTCAGCTTTGAGAGTATCGACAAGGCTTTCAGGATATTCTACGATTGCTTCTGATTTGTTTGCTGCTTTGCGTCCATATTTCCTCAGCGCTGAATCAATCAAGCTATTCATATGCATTTCTCTTTTCGCAGTGTGGAAAAAGTGAGAACCTCTAAGTCCGGATCCTTCCACATACACGAATCCTTCGAACATGTTACCACATCCTTTGAGCCTCCATAGCCCCTCTTTCTCAAAAACAATAGCCGATCTCTTACCCGATAGATAACATTTGTTAGCAGTTGGATAGGACACCTTTATATAAGCAGTAGAGGGTTAGAATTCTTCCGTGAGTGTGATTTCATAAGCAGGAATGCATACGATGTTGAGTTGACCGTACCCTAGCCATGAGAGTTTGTCCCTGTATTTGAGGGCCTAGATAGCTGATTATCGATTTCTGGGGGTTTTAAAGTGTTTATGGTAGTAGTGGACTTTGCTGGCAGGGACGGTTTCAAGGTATGCCATCTTGCTGGGCAGACACAAGTAAATCAGATCCTCAAGGGATATTTGTTCGGACATGTTTATTTAAGGTTTATGATAGTGTTTGCCAAAACCAAGAGTAGTTTATATTAAAATATGCATCATATTAGATGAGGAAGTTATTTATCTCATTCCGATCGTATCTCGGAAATCATCGGACGTTGCTTGAACCCACTTTCTTGACCTTAATTCCCTCATTAGTCCTTGCCAACACTCTTTTACCTGACTGTGAAGCGTAGAACAGCACATAAGGAGTCTCCTTTTCTCCTAGCATGAAGTCTTCAGGCTTCATCACATCCATTTACGATACGTAAGAGTCGTCGAAAATGTACCACCTATTAGGATTCTCGTCTACGTTGCGGGCATAAGCTTTATAATGGCCACTTAGTGGGGTGCTGCCCAGATGCACGATAAAAGCGTAGAGTTCGTACTTAGTATCCTCACCACTGATATTTTTGGCGATATCCCTGAGGTCCAATTCAAACTCAAATGCTATGGGATTGCACAGTTTGACGAGAGACTGGGTTTATTTATCGTAATGGAAACGCTTCAAGTCAATAGTCAGGCATTCACTGAAACCTGTAGGCATAATCTTGGTGCGGAAAATCTGCCTCTTCCGACATTTCTCACATTCCATGGTGTTCTAATCATCCAGACTTTCTTCGGTAAAGTATTTCCTGAATAGTTATTTGACGAGTAAGTTGTCGGTCGAATTTTTCTCCCAAGCCAGACTAAAGGAGTTTACTATTTCCGTCTTGCCCCTTCGACTAAAGGGGCATTTAGTACAGTACATAAAAGTCTCAGTATTGCTAACGAACAGATCCTTCATCTTGTCATCAAACAGGGTGTTTTAGAAATGTCTGCACATTTAGTCCAGGAGCACTCTGCCAAACTATGCTGTATCTTGCTGGGTTGTCGATTTCCCGAAGTATTCCGGCAGGAACTTTCGGAACTTATAAGGTGCGATTGAAGAACACTTGGAGTAGCCTTTGAAGGACAGCTGGTTGAACAGGTCTTTCAAGGCCGATGCGATATTCTCCTAATTGTCAGCAATATCACTGAGAAGGGTTCTGAGTTTCTTGGTCATATACAGACACTGGACGTAGCTACTCATGTAGCAAGTATTTCCAAGATTATCTAGACCCAGATACCGGTTAGAGGTCTTGGTAGGGAGATTGAAGTCAGGCCCAGTGTCTACGTTGTTGAGGTTAATAGGGAACATGCCTTTTTTGATGGTATTCTCGATCTCGCCAAAATCCATCGTATACTTAAATATGTGTTTGTACTGTTTCACGATGTTTCTCGAAGTCGATGTGGAAACCTTATACCTACTCTCGCAGATGCCGATGTACTTCATCAGGAGCTTGTGCTATTTCTCGATTTGTCCGGGACTGGACCTATTGAGGATTAACATATAGTTGTCAGCGATGTGGCCTAGTTCGTCCTAAACCCTGTCCATGTTGATGAAGCCGATGGTGTAGAATAGCATGATATTGATGAAGAGTTCGAAGGAGCCTTCCCTCGCATAAATCCGTTTCGAGAACTTAGGCTTGATGAATCTCTGGTAGAGCTTATGCAGGATATCGTATTTCTTTTACTTCTCAAGTCTCCTCGAGTAGATATCGATGAGTCGCAAGACGTTGATGTGTGCGCTGCTTTAAACTAGGTTCGTCATTATGTTTTCGAAGACTACCTCGTTGAAATCTGCCGGTTTAATGAGGCTGAAGTGGTTCTCGACCAAGTCCTTGAGGGTGTCCTTGACGAGGCAGTTGAGGAACAGGCCCAAGTTATCGCTCACCCTGATAGTGTCGTTGTCATGGTAACTCACACTGCAGTAGTCCATGTACCTCACGAAGATCTGGCAAAGACTGACTCCGACATTGCTGATGGGCTTACAAATTGGATCCAATATTCTTTTAGACAATTCATATATGACTTGACAATCCGTTCCGGTTTTACTTTGTAAAAAGGGCATCCAGTTAGCAATGCACTCGAAATCCCCGATGTCAATTAACTGTGGGGCGTGCTTCAGCAGAGGGTTGATCACTGAAGAGAACAACATCAAAATCATTGTTTCCTGACTCTTCCAATGTTCAGGAGTGAGAGCAGTGTAGGCTGAGCTCGACTTTCGATCCTTTTCTTTTGCATAGATGAGGCTATCAATGTCACTAAGTAAAAGGCTTTATTCTTTTGTGGACACACCCTGAGTCAAAATCCTTTTGAGTTGTTCTGCGAGGGCCTTGAAGATGGTTAGACCATAATTATGCTGGGTATCCTTGGTGTAGTACAGATAATGCTAGTTGAGTAGAAGCGCGAGAGTTTCAGTGCTGGGACATCTCCTGATGAGTTCAGCCGTCCGATCAGCATTGAGGACGAGTTTGGTGAGGGTTTCAATGCTCTTCTCTCGGAGCTTCTCGAAAGTATACTCGAGAATTCTGAACTAATCGTATCGGGAATGCTAGGAGCCATATTTAGCCAGAAAGTCCTTGATGCAGTTAAAATAACTTTCTTCAGTATTGGCTCGCATCTGGACTGATTTCTAGATGTACCTGAGTTTTTCTGCGTTCAGCTCGAGAGACATTTGCATGGCGAGCTTCGGGACTTACTTTTTGTGTGGGTGAATGTTTTATAAGACCTTAAAAAATCTATACTGTCCACTCTTCTAACTTTATTTCACTGTCACAAACACACACACAAACCTACTATGATTATCTTAATAAGAATAGATGCTGTAAATGGATGCTTGTATTTATGAGATCGGAGAGAAAGAATATAAAAGAAGAGAAGTCTGTCATCTGGTGCCCAAACTCATTATCTTGGCAAAAACAGGAAGGCATCGCCTAGTCACCACACTGGATCTGATATCCGTCGGATGTTTCCTCCCAGACGCGGAGGACGCTTTGTTCTCGTATTGTCCAGAACACATCCTTTGTTCTGATTGTTCAATACCTCTTTCAAGCGTAAGTACACCTTCTGGTTTCTGGAGTTTTTGGCGGAGACATCATTTAGGAAGAATTTGGTGAAGACAGACTCGGTGGTGCTCTCGGTCTCAGCCTTTTTGTGTGGCGTCAAGTCTTTGGATTTTTTATGTTCAGTTTGAGCCTACTTCGAGTTCATTTTGTTGGGTTTGGGCGAGCCGCCCGAACTGGATACATTGTTGCGCAAGAATCCAACCCTCGTACGGAACTGTTTATGTGAAGACAAGTCAGAGACAGCAGGTTGGGCATTATCAGTGAGGGTGACTGCTCGAGTAGACCTAGTCTATCTCTACCTCATGTCCATCGATATGCTATACTTCTATGGTGTATCTGGACCCATTACGATGAAATTATCTAAGTTTAAATCAAGCAGGGTAATAATTAATAATTAGATCTTACTTAAACGCAAAGGCAGGGGAGCCATCAGATTGCTAGCATAATTCGATGTACTAGTCAGGAGAGGCTTTTGCCAAGTCCGGGACTTACGCACGCATGTGGGGGCCATTGCTGTCGTGTAGGAAATGAAGTTGATTTTGCGACATATCGGAGTTTTCATGAAGGTTTGCTACAGATTCCGCATTATGAAGGATTTCCCAGTTCTGTTCTTGGGAGTTGAGGGTTTATTGTAAAGACCCAGTTCTTATGAGGAAGGACTGAAGAAGCTCGGCAAAACCCTTCAATTTGTATGGGTCTTCATCTGGCTGGTCAGAAATCTAGATGAGTCGGGTCTGAGCGTCGAGCTAGGGATTGGCTTAAAAGATGAGCTGCTCGTCTGTGGCAGTTGATGCGTTGAGGGTCTCGAGACGGTGCTTGGTGAAAGGGGGGGGAGCTGAGAGCATGGCGACTGATCGTCTAAGCCCAAAACCTTTAGAGTATGAGAGAGGAGTGTGAATGACGACTGTGTAATATTTTTATTTGCTGTTGGCGTATTTAGAATTATTTCAGTGGCTATATAAAAGTCTAATCTTTGTCAAATGGGAGAATAATGATTTCGATTAAGTTTTTGATCTTCCTTGGGTTTGTAAGCCATAAAAAATTTAAGTTCACTTATTAGCAGAGCAAATCAGCCTTCTTCCTCATCAGGGTCTTCTTCTGCGTTGTCGTCGTTGCTGTCCATGTCCTAGAACCCGAGAATCTTGTGGCACAGAGTCTCGGCGTCGATTTCCTCAGGCAGTTCGTTTCCTTCGCCCAACAGGATCTTTTCACACTCCTTGATTTCTTCCATCGACATCTTTTCTCCTTCTGTGGTCAGCATCTTCACAAGTTCTTCCCTCGTCAGCACTCCTTTTTTGGCAGCGTTGTTGCTACTCTCGGTTATCACATTCATGGCGTTAGCGATATGGCTCTTTCCGATTCCATATACCGGTCTGTGGTTTACAAACAGCTTTAGGAACATGTTCAGATCCAGTTCGTTAACGGTCTCTTTATAGCTGTCCATATACGAAGAGAACTTAATCTAATTCTGCATGTTCTAGATCTCCTTCTGAGTGGGATAGTAACCCATCGATCGCATCATATTGGCGATGGCTTCCAGGGGTACCTTACCATCCAATTTCCTTGCCTTCGTGGTGTGCTCATCCTTCGATCTAATCTGGGAGTAGTAGAAGAAATCCTTGAGGTCCGACATAGTTTGGCCAGTTGGGCCGCCTTCGAGCAGTTCAGGGAAAGGATCGTCGGTTGGAGCCACTACATATTTTAGAAAATATTAATTGGAATAAAAATGTTACCATAGAAATTCTATTCGAGAGCGGCGAAATCGACTTCCCAGATGTTAACGCAGAAGTCGTCAGCTCCACTTGTGAAGAATAGCTTGCCATCCACAGTGCTGTTGATTCCTGTGATTTTGTTAGAGTGAGCGATGAGACCAATGGTGTTGTTGGGGTTTCCGTCAAGAGGGAGTTTGATGATGCCAACCACCTTTTCCTTGGTGGCATACGCCAGGTACTTATCTTGGTAATCATTCCTTTCATCAACTGAGTTGAGAACAAGGAGTTTGTTGATCTAACCTCCGTAAGTAGGACCTAAGCAGGTCTTTTTGCAAACTTTGAGATTATCCTTCATCATACTCCAAAGCTTCATCTTGTATTGCTCGTTGACTGTTAGCAAGACATTCTCTTTATAGAGGTTAATAGGATACCAAATGCAAGCCGTAGGGAAGCACTACTGTTCAATTGGGAAGACAGACTTGAGCTTGAGTTTCTTGTATTTGTCTTCAGAACTCTCCTACTTCTTGGTGAGTACTTCGTATTCAGCCATCCTCATGTCTTCCGAAATACTAAAGAGCCGCAACTTGATATCAGACCTCTCGTCCATTGACTCTCCGAAAGCGATGCTTCTGATGGGGGCATAGTGTACTCGAGCCTTGCCTCCAAACATCCAGGTATCACCTAAAACAAAGAGTGTTACTCCAAAGTCTTCATCCATCGTTGCCAGATGTTTGGAGTCAGGGGCGAAAACCTGCATTGTGATTGCAGGCTTGCCTTTTTCAATTTCTGCAACTAAGAGAGGCGAATTCCAGGGATCCTTTTCTTTCTCGACTTCATACATATAGATATTTCCGACCTTGGTAGCAACGGCAAGGAATTTGGAGTTGGGCGAATAGTTCAGACAGGTGGGCACTTCATCAGGTTTGAATTCCTTGAGAACATGGATAATCGAGTTCTTCTCCTGGAAATTCCATTCGTAAACAACACTGTTTTCGCAGGAAATAGCGATAGTGTTTGAGTGGGGACGCACTGCTGTAGCCACGATTGGTGCTACGATGGACTCCATGAGTACTTCTCCCTGCTTTTCAGCCTTGTCGATCTTTTCGAAAAGTTCTGCTCTCAACAGAGTGATTCTCGCTTTATCGTCCACAACTATGAAGTCAGGACATTCGAAGGGTTCTCCAGCATCTGCATCCTTGTCCCTGGCCAAGCTATCATCATCTTGGGCTGTTTTGGTGGTCTCGCTCGAGAAAGAGATTGTGTGGATGCTTCCGATATCGATGTCCTCGAACCAAGCTTCGATTCTGTACTGATTGTCATAGAACCTTACACAGCCATTGCTAGATCCTACTACCAAAAACCTTCCTTCAATTTTTAGCACGTTGATGGAAGGCTGAACAACGTTCTTCTTCATGGAGTCTATCTTATTATTGTTGCTCATCAAGTTAACCTGCTTGATCGGACGTCGCTCCTCAGGCTGGGAGTAGTCTTCCATGATAAGCGAGATATCCCACACGATGATCATACCGTCCTTGGTCCCTGTGACTGCTTGTGTGGAGTTAGGAATGAAGACTGTTTGCGTGAATATCCTTTTAGGAGGCATGTTAGGGGAATAGAACTCGAAACCCTTCTCGCTGCTGTCCCAGCTCCAGAAAATGAGTCTGGTTTACCCAGTCGTCACGAACTCATTCTGATTCTCATTGAACTTGATGAAGCGCTGAATGCAGTCGATACGGGGGTCCAACTGGGTGGTAATATAGGAAGGATCTTCGTCTTCCCAGCGCCAAAGGGTAATCAACTGATCTTTAGCTTGTTCTGCTTTGCTGATGGTAACTATGAGGTCGCCGTTCACACTGACATCCATTGCCATGACTCCTCCAGGGTGGGGGTCGAAGATTGTTTTCTTGGGTACGCCAGTCGCCACGTCCCAGATGACAAGCATGGAGTCTTCCCCACTGTCTGCAGTGATGAGTATTTATCTGTTTCGATTGTAGGCGGTGCAGGTGATTTGGTTGCACTGAGGGATGATCAGGGAGAGATATGCATAAATGATAAGGGGTGGGAGTTACGTGTCCTTGGAGGAGACGCTGGGTGTTATTTTCGTAGTCGTAGACGACTCCAGTGTTGCCGACAGCATAGAAGAGTTATTTTCGGGAGTGATTGGTGAGGTTGTGGACCCCGTCATAGATTTTGTAGTTGAGGCCAAGTGCCCACTTGAGTTTGAGGGAGGAGACTGTGTTGAGTTCTTCGTCAGCAGGAGCGTCGCGTTCCATGGTTAAAAAATCGTAGATCTTTTGGTAATTGTTTGAAAAAGTTCTGAAACTTATTTGTTCTCTCCTTGTGATCAATGTTATTATTTTTAAATACTGTATAGAATCATGTGGAGGGGAGAGTAATTCTTTGTGGATCATGCTATTGCTAACTTAGATAGTTGGGAAGATATCCAACATTATTTCCATAACCATAAGTGATTTATCCTGCTCCTTATTTTGTAATTCTCCTTCTCCATGGTTCTCCATGTTCTGAGTCTGTCTGTCGTTATCCCTTAGTCGTTCCCTTTACGATTTTCACCTCCAACTGTTGAAGCTGTGGGGGTATCTGACGGCCTGCACCAGCAACTAGTACTTCTCGCACACCAAAGTGTACTTGGCCTTCACGAGCATGTCTCTATCTTTAAGGATCTCAGCTATTACTTTGTTTCCTGCGATGCACTCCCCCTAGATAAACCTACGGACTTCATCGTCTGCGATCAGCCTTTTGAAATCCTTGACAGTTATTTTCCTCCTGCTTCGGTGCTTGTTAATATTACTTTTCTCCTCTTCTGCTGATAGCAATGTCATCTGGCTTTCTGGTTATTACTGAGATGAAGTATTATGCATGAGTACGAACTAGAGACGGCTAGAAATATTCGTGTTTTTCGGTGCACACACCTTTATCTTGTTGTAGAACAGCTCGCTGATATGACGGGTATATCGAATCTCGAAGTACCTCTGGCAGGCAGGTTCAGCCTTCAAGTCATTGAAGATTTTCTCCATCTCAGCCTTGATATCGGCATACTAGAGTTTTGCAGCCTTGTTGGCCAGCTAGATAAATGGTTGCAGGATCAAGTAGCGGTAAGGATCTACGAAAGACACGAACCAAGTAGGGTTTTCCATGCCTTGAAGGAACTGAGGATAGCACTCCTTCATGGCTTACTTTTCAGAGTCCGAAAACAAGGGGTGGTCCGTGATCATCGTAAGTAGGGTGTCGGGATACGAAAACAGAGTACTTTCTATTAATTTGACGAGCCAAACCTGTTCTTGGAAAATCTTGGCAAGATCCTCGATGGTTTCTGCAGCAGACAGGCGGTACTTTACTTTATTGACAGTCGTGATGTTCACATAGCAGAAGTCGATGTCTAAGGAGCTCTCGTTGATAAAGTCGAAGAGAAGCCTGGAGTAGTTCCTGACGAGGTGTTTCTTGGTGGCTTTGAGGGGTGTACCATCCTTGGAAGCAGGAGTAGGTATTATAGTGCATGACTCGGTTATCATTTATGCTGCTCGGGTGTAGTATAGGAGCAGTATACTAACTAATAAACTATATGATTATGGTGCAAAGAGAGAATAGGCTCTACTCCAAGAACTTTGGATTTACTTGATACAGTTTGCTAGAGCAGTACATCAAAAACCGAGGGCATCTAATTGTTGATTCTCTTAGTTTGTGATTTTTACCAAGTTCATTAAAATAATACACCTGGTAAACTCTAATCTATTATCCGAATCCTCCTCTGACATGTTGCAGTTCCTTCAACAAATCGTCGACTCCCCCGACCTCCTGAAACAGGGCGACCAGCTCCTCCTCGCCAAGCTCACCCACCCTCCTCACCGATAATAACTCCTCCACATTATTGCCGCTAAGAACTTTAAATACGCTCCTGTGCTCCTCCAAAATGTGTACAAGACCCTATGGGCACACCCATAAGAGTCCGCCGTCCTCACCTAGCAATAAAAACAGATCACTCGGGACCTCCTCATCGACACCCTCCTCAGCAGTGCAGACAACGTCTCGTACATGTAATCAATAGTGGTTCTGATGAGCAAACTGCATTCTCTGCCGGATGAAGGGTATGCAAAATGGAACTACAAAAAGCTCCTGGAGTTCTCCCAGCAAGGCAACTTCGAATACGTCCTGGAAATCCTACTGCTGCTGTATCGAGAGAGCGACTCCAGCATAAGAACCCTCACTGTGAACATAATGCCCTACCTGCTTAGCAAATTTGAGCACATCATGGCCGAAAAGAGCTATCCGCCGCATTCAAACATTATCTAAAAAATCCTGATCCTGAACTTCGGTCTCATCAAGTCATTCAGTGTGTTTGAGGGTTCTGATGATTAAATCGTGGAGGCATGTTTTGCGTCCACCGCCTAAGCTTGGTTCAATCGATACATGATAGTCCTGACTGAGGGCAACCAGGCCCAGCAAAAGCTATGCCTCAAAATTCTGACTATCCTCTATGGCGACTTACCTGAGTTCACGAAACTTACACTCCCCCGCATGCTGCCTGTCATTTGGATGTACTTCAACAAACTGGTGCCAGTCTATATGGTCGATAACGTGTACAACAACAGCCAGCATTCCTCCAAAATGAACAACAAACTATAGTAAAAGTATCTAAATGAAGTGGAGTTTGAGCCCAATACTAGTTCTGAAGGACTGGTTTTCCAAGCTCTGGAGCTGATTGAATGTCTTTTCACGAGATCGGAGTTCCGCACCCTGAACCTCTTCGCATATTACCCGTTGCTGAGTGTATATTACAACCTGTTGGAAGCGCAAAGACTGCAATAAAAAGAATGGTGCTAAGACCCTAACAAATTCCTGGCTGATGTTGAGGATGAAAATGCCCATTCAATACGGAATAGAATCCTATCTCAGCTTCAGATACTGATATAGAATGAGCTAAATGAGTCCGACAATGGATCGATAGTTGAGATTCTAGAAATTCTGATTGTAGGAGCTTTTGAAGAGGTCGACCAGCAGACTCTCAAAGCAAAATTCTAGGCTTGCATGCTTGAGAAAGGAGTCCATAAGTCCATCAGCGACAGTAAAAAGGTATTTGGCCTACAGTTGGACCAACTCGCTACAATTTACAATTCCGCTTTCCACACAATAAGTGAACAGCACTGGAAACGCAAGGAAGTAGCCTTGCTCCTACTTTTCAACTTCAGCGAAGAACTAGTCTCTTCTCTCGCCAAAAGAGCCCCTGTTTTCCCCATTATTGAAGCCCAACTTAAAGAATACAGTGCACATCCTGTCCTTGCCATGCAGGCACTTCACACTTCATCACGCTGCCTGGAAATGTTGAAAGAAGAGGAACTGCAGACTCTGTTTATCTATCTGAGACAGGCCTTGGGTGGGGTTCTGGGTATAAAATTGGTATCTGTGAAACTATTTGGAGTGCTTTGCAGACATCTCAGAGTGAAGGGAGCCACAAGCATGATTCTTAATGAGGAAATTATTACGGAAATCGTGCAGCTCGTCCAAAATTTCGACAAGTAGACTGCCCATGTGTTCCTAGAGAGCTGCCTCGAAATAGCTCGTCTCAACAAAGAAACCTGTCTAAATATGAGCCTCAAAATTTAATCGGTTGCACCAAAACTTATCGAAGAGCTTTACCAAGACGGGCTCCACTTCAGCGTGCTTGTGGATCTATTTAGTTTTTGCTACACGGTTGGACTGCAGAACTGGGTCATCACGACCATCGAGACCAAATATGCTGACAAAAGAGTAAGTGAGTTGTGTGCTTTGTGTTTCAAACTCCTCTAAGCGTACTTCGTAGCAGGACTGGATGCGAAACAGTTCCCTCCAGGCAGACTGCTCTCCATGATCAAAAAGATTGTGACTAACTAGGAAGCCGAAGCAGTAGTGAAGGAGTACTTGAAGGTCTATGATATCGATTCCGAGCTGTTGTAGTTGGTTTCGAAGAATATGAGGAAGAGCTGGGTGGTGCCTCTTCAAAAACGAGGTCATTCCACTGCCCTTAACATGTCGTAGATCCTCCTGAAAACTGTAAACAAATGTTTGGAAGTATCCTCTCAGTACTAGTTGGAAAATGAACTCGCTCTATTGCTATATTTCTTCTACCATGACGCCAAAGAAGTCATCGGTATCCTCAAGTATCATCAGCTCTACCGCCCCCTCATGGAGAAATGGTTGAGATACCAGTACGTGTTCATCGGCACCTGTCTCCGCAAGTGCACCTGCTACGTCCTCAATCAGGTTCTAGAAGAGGATCTGGTGCAGACCTACCTCAAGTACGTGAAGGACAAGAAGTAATCATTGCTGGGCGAAGACGGACAATGGGACCCTGAATGGGAGGATGAGGCAGAGGTCGACTTAGCAGTAAGCTTAATATGTTATATCATAATTGTGACGGGTGTGTGTGTTGTAGGATTTAATGGATGCGAGGATGGTGAACCAGTGCGTGTAGAAGTAGCTGCAAGAGTACATGCCGAGCGTATGCAGCCAGCCGATCGTGTTACCGCCAGTATGAAGAAGAGACATATTTTTTAATTGCCAAGGTGTATATATACAAGGTGTGGAGTTATCGACAACTGATTAAAAAAGTGTAGAATGCCTAGATATTTCCAAGTATTTACCGGAGTCATGGTTTCCCTACTGTTAATTACTGTGGGAGATTAGGAAACACAGACATTCTGGTTTGCAATTCGGGACTCTTAAAAATATTTCAAATACACTCCACCTTCGTCTTATTTACTCATATAAACTATTTTTGTCTCCACTCCCCAACCAATCTACAGTCAACCATGGAAATCTAACACTCTCATAAATTCGACTGCACCCACATCAACAACCCCTCCCACTATGCCAAGTCCGTCCAGGGCAAGTCTGTCTACAAAGACCAGTGTTCCAAGTGCTTCCACGAGCCAGTAAAAACCCAATCTTACATTTACACCTTGTCCTTTTTGGTCCTTAGAAATCCCATGGAGGAATATACCTATGCCTGCTTTGCTTCAATAGCTTCTGTCCCCAAACCCACCTGCAATAACACCTACAAAAACACCCTGCACATATCCTTTTCATCGTCATCCAAATGCACGAGTTGCCACCTCCCTAAACTGGCCTCCAGATCACCAAGGTAGCCGTAGGCAAGGAAGGCGGAGCCTATTCAGGACCTGAGTATGAGACAAAGTACTCCTTTGCTTGTGCAAAATGTAATCTCTCGACTGCAATAGATGCTGCTGAGATCAAATCCAATAAACCTCTCGAAGGACTTGTTCAGTCTCTGATCCAGTGTGATTCCGCGTATAAGAAACAGTCGCTTGTCTCTTGGGAACTAGAAATACAACCTTGTTAACACACACTCACTCTCCAACAAGAACCTACTAACTTTGATCTAACAAAATGCGGAGAATGCGAGTTATCTAGCAATCTATGGTTGTGTCTGACTTGCGGACATACGGGTTGTGCAAGGAAGAACTACGATGGGACAGGAGGCAACAGTCACGGTATTGAGCATTATGACAAAACCGGACACCCTCTTGTCGTGAAGTCCGGCACTATAACTCCTGAAGGCTCGGCCTCGATCCACTGCTATAAGTGTGACTAGGAAGTCAGCGATAATTTCTTGGTCGACCACTTGGCAGTCCTTGGAATCAATATTTTGCATCAGAAGAAGACCGAAAAAACAATTCAATAACTGACTTTGGATATGAACTTAGCCCTAAGCCTGAGTCGACTAGTAGAATAAGGCAAGAAGATCACCCCTGTTTATGGACCAGGATATACAGGCATGGATAATATCGGAAATTCATGCTACTTGAACTCGAGCATCCAGTTATTGCTGTCTCTTGATGAGTTCAGAGATCAATACTATACTGAAGGAGCCAAACATTTGCAGTCATGCACCAGAATCCCTAACGACTGTTTCTTCTGTCAGTTTGCTAAAGTAGCTGAGGGGCTGTATTCGGGCAGGTACTCCGAAAAGCGCGAAAGGAAGATCCAGATTAATGAGGAGTGGAGGACTGAGGAGTACCAGGAGGCTATCCGCCCTTACGACTTCAAGATGCTGATTGCAGCTAAGCACCAGGAGTTTTCTTCGTCACGCCAGCAGGATGCTCTCGAATATATCCAATACCTGCTGGACAGGCTCAATAAAGAGGAGAAAACACTCCAACTCAAAAACACCCCTTCTCTGTTTGACTTCAAGACTGCCAACAAACTTATCTGCATAGAGTGTGGAAGTTACAAGGTTGTTCCAGGGACTACGAACGAGTTCAAGTTCCCTGTACCTGACCCCACAAAAGAACAGCTCGAAGCTTTTGAGTCTTCACTCGCAGTAGAACAGAATTAGGAAATTCGAAAGTCCAAGAAGAATGAGGAGCCAGAGTACCCCACTACGTTTTCGACCTGCATTGATATGCATCGTCAGGGTGACACTGTAGACCTGCACTGCCCCAAGTGCCAGAAGAAAACTGTGTTTAGAAGCATTCACTTGTTAAGCTCTACACCTAAGTACTTGATGGCAGTTCCCAATAGATTCAGGCTTGTGAACTGGCTGCCTAAGAAACTGAACGCCTTGATCCATATGGACTAACAATGGGATATCAGTCCATTGCTTCTTGAGAACAATCATGATGGAATCCAAGAGTTAAAGGAGGGAGGAGAAGAACCCAAAGAGTACACTGAGTAGGCTGTCAACATGATCGCAGATATGGGATTCAGTCGCAATGCAGCCATAAGGGCTCTGATTGCTACGAAGAATGACATAGAGGCTGCGTGCGGGTGGATCTACGAGCATATCGACGATGCCAACATCAACGATCCCGTGGAGTCAAAGAACAAATCCACCGGCAAGAAATAGCCTCCCGCAGATCTTATGGAGCAGGTAAAGTGTATGGGTTTCTCGGACATCCAAGCCAAAGCTGTGCTTATAAAATATGTAAGACAATATCTTCTTCATACCGTCTTAAAACTCTCTTTTAATACGTATAGAACAACAATGTGGAGCTAGCCATCAACCATCTTTTCGACACTGGTGGGGAAGTAGGAGATTTGCTTCATCTGCTGGAGGACAAGCCATCCCAGGCTATGTAGGTAGAGACAGGAGTTAAGTACACGAAGTATGAGTTGTTCGGAGCGATTATCCACTTAGGGAAGTCTGTACACTCAGGCCATTACGTGGTGTACATCAAGAAAGATGGGCAATGGGTATTGTTGAACGATAGCAAGGTGAGTTTGGCGCCAGAGCCAGTGTTGGAGAAGGGTTACATCTACCTGTATCGGGGTATAGCTTGATTTTTGGCATGTATAGATCGGCCAATAGGTGTAGAAAAATAAGAAGAATTAACTAATTCTCTGTTTCCACTTGGTAAATAAAGATAGAGTTTTACTCGAATGTCAGCCTTGACAAATGGAGACCAAAAATAATGAAAAGACGTAAATTGACAAACAAAATTTATATACTCTTGCATATAAAGTAAAAAATAAATCCACCAAAATAGGGTATCGTCCGGACCACTAAATAGTCATCATGAGGAAGTCCTTCTGTCTCCAGAGTGTCAGTTCTTTTAAGGACATCAGTGCCAGCCCCCTCAACAGGTCCACCTCCAAGAATCTATGGACCTTCAGCAAACAATAACGCTTCCCCAAGCAGAAGCCCAGCTGCGACAATATCTATAATATTTCTGGCCTGTCGCCCAACAGATATGGCGTCGGCATCGGCAAGGGAAAAAAGAGCGACTTCACTAAGGACCTCACTGTGTCGCCTCCTGCGTCCAAATACGAGCGCCACTCCTTTTTTGATGACAACAAAAAGCATAAAAGAGGTTACTCTCTTGGAGAAAGCCGTGAAGTAATTGACCCTATTTGACCTATGAATTGAACAGAAAATGAAACACTTCGGACACATTTAATTACAACCTCTGAAGGTACCGGGGCCCGGCACCTACGACGGCACCAGGAAAGACACCGTTGGTCTGAAGTTCACCATGCGCCCCAAGACCAAGGTTATTAACAAGCTGCAGTCCATCGAAAGCCAAAACGACAATCCTGGACCAGGTCGCTACTAAAATCCCGAAGCCTTATCTCCCAAAGGCAGCTACACGATCTCTAAACATACCGGCACGGGTGCAACGCTGTTCAACCCACGCCGCTCCACCCGATTCTTTTAGTTCAGTAGTTTACACAATTTATTCCCAAACTTTGACCCTTCCTTAGAAAACCCAACTCCCGGACCTGGTACTTATGAACTTCCTCCGGCGATCTCAAGGACCAGTCGCTACGTGTTGTCAAAGTTTGAAGGCAGTGGGTCTCGGGTATTCTCGACGGACAAGAAACAGTCGAGATTCGAAGAGATCTCTCGGATCTACGCGACAAACCCTGGCCCCGGGAGCTACAGGTCACCTAGCGAGTTCGGACAGTACGACGGAGAAGTGTATCGAAGGGAGCCTGGCCAAGCCACAGGAAGACGAAAAGCAGTATTATGAGTTTTTAGGAAAATGAAGGAGGTTGGTTTGAAGGAATAATGTTGGCTATTTTATATTCAAAGATAATATTGAGGGGAATTTGATGATTATTCTGAGAGCAATGTATTGTTGCAGGAGGATGGGAGAGAAGCAATAAGATTTAAGGAAAGGGGTGGGTTAGGCTGGGAGCTGAGATCCGTAGTCAAGTTGTATACTTCTCCCTTGGCATCGTGCATCCATCCCATGAGAATGTTGACGTCGAATAATCCGTGCCAGACCCCCACCCATGATTATCCCTCTATTTCTCCTTTTATCTGAATATTTATTAATGTAGTTAGTTGTTGTTGATATCTAACTACCCAAATACCCCAACCCTCGATTTGAAATATTGATTTTATAGGACTCTACTTTATAATCATTAATAAAGATTCTAGATTATTCAAACCAAAAAACACTAAACAGGATCTGAGGTTGGTGAACAACACATTCTTTGTTGTTCATCCCCCTCCTCGGATACTCATATGGGCAATCAACTGATGATACTATGATAGGGACATCTGACCACGATGATACTCTATTAGCTAGTTCTGACACCATTACCCCATATCAATCATATTACATTCGATATCCTTCGGCCTCTCTCCCTCGGTCTCCCGGTTTGTCCATTACGCTTATGCTCCAAGCGACCCAGAAGTTCATTCTCATGGTTATTTGTATAGGAGGTCAGGAGTGTCTATTTTGGGTTAGCGAACTGATCATGGGAGGGATTGCATCATGAGTTGATTTTTATGAATGAATACCCTGATGTCTAGTGATGTAGTTGTGAGCTTCCATGCTCTGGTCGCCGACACTAAGGAAACAAAACAATGCGAGATGGGTTCAGATAAGGAAGTGTTGGCGAGCATGAGAATGAGAAAACACAATAAAGAAACAATTAGAAAAAGAGAGAAGCGATGGATAAGACAAACCCTGTCAGGCCCCAGAAACTAAAATGTGAGTGTTGTTGTAGCCTATGTGGAAGTAGCGAGATGGTATGGTGTATTATTGTGGGGTGGTATAATGGTAGAGTGTGAGAAATGGAGAATGCATATGTAATTAATGAGTGGGAGAGTGTAGAACTTGGGAGAAAAAAAGATACATATGACCAAAGGCCAGACAAGCGAGAAAGTGAAGGGGGAGATGGGTGATCGAATAATCTATGTGCACAACAAAAAACAACAAAATCAGGACAATGGATGGGAGTTGTTCCTAGAAAAATAATTATTTCTGAGACATGTCGTATCTTTTTGAATCCGGAGAAAATTTATAAAGGACCTTCGTAGCTTCCCAAATACATACCCTACATTTAAATTTTGGTTCGCTCTCCACCCCGCTATTCGCCCAGTTTCCATCGTGGTCCTTCCACCCCATCTCTCACCCGGTCCTCATGGTACCCCCATGACCCAACCTAGGACGCGTGCTCCCGCCAGGCTTTCCAGTTCGATACCCAGTTATAGCCTTCCAGCGATGTCTACCTCCCTTTCTAAATTCTAATGTGATTTTCCAAACCACCAAAGTAATAATAACTTCTGAGGGAGGGCATGATATATATAGTATATATTCTCTTCTGGAGCCATCCATGCCCTGCATCGCAAATAGTGGACCAAGCAGAGGACTTCCCCTGAAAGTGGGATTTATTCATTCAATAATAACTTCTGAAAAATAGGTGATCCAATTGGCATTACCAGAATCTTCCTTTTTTGTAACGGCAGGGAGTTAGAGCCCCCGAGCTCGTATAGCAACTCGATATTGGAGAGACTAGAGTGGACGATATGGAGGAGTGGCGAAGAGTGCAGTTATCGTATTCAGCGGAGGACCGAGACTATCGTTAGTGAATTGGAGGGTATTTGAATTTAGTGTAGAATATAAAAGCTGAGCGAGGGGCAGATACAGCGATAATGGGTGTTTTTTATTGGACCTGTCGGGGATGCCTTTTTTAAATATTACTGCCAACGCCACTCCCATAATTAGTAAAATTCGGATTTTCCCACTCCTCCAATAGCCCTCAAATAAAAGAAACACACACTCCTATGGCATCTAGTCGTCCTCCCACCCTCCCCGTCTTCCCCCAATGCCAGATCCTCGATTTCTCCAGCCAAAACCCCTCGCCCTATCCTTATCGAAGGAGTTTAGCCCTCCGCATTCTGGCTCTCTAGGAATCTCGTGCTTAGAATACCCCCGAAAAAGTGAAGTTTTCGGACTAGAATCTGTGCGCACTGATGCATACGCTACGGAGCCTGGAGCCGAAATGAACGAGGCTGGGTCACAAGCACTGCGAACTGGCTGATGTTTCCATTTTTCCATTTATCATGTTTGACCCAGCACAGCCCCTCCTGGCTGGGACAAATGATTCTATAGATTTCTTTAATTTACTTTGCAATATTTTATTTTTGGTCATGTTACTATAATCCTAGCCAACCATAATGGCTTGCCCTCCTCCCTCCATTCAGACGCAATATATATGCCTTGTGTTTTTTGAACTGGGCGTGCAGTTACAACGAGTGCCAGGCTGACTTCGGGTTTCGGCCAAAACTGGTGGTTCCAGAGGTCTGGTCCTGGACAGCCAGCTTGGAACCGAGAGATGCGGGACTGCCTGGGGGGAGTATGATTGTTTACTGGACAGTATGAGGGTATTCCGAACCCCAATAAAAAACATGACTGGGCGTTTGTGATTAATCCAAAAACTAAAAAAAAAGAGAGTAGGTACCAGAAATAGCTGCGCAGTCCTAATACGAAGACGGTTAAATCAAAGTGTTCCCCGTATTTAAGAACTGTCCCTCCCACAATTCAAATTACCTTCACGGTCCATGTTTTTCCCTCTTTCAAATAGGTGACCAAACATACATCCCCACTCCCATCTTCGCCCACAGTCGGACATCAGAATCTCGGCTGTTCACTCCAGTACTCCCGAAAGTCAGGCTCCTCGCTGCCGTGCTGCAGAGTCATCGGCAGCGAGGGTTGCCTTGATTTGGAACAGCATCCCCATGTGGTTGGACATCCGATTATGCGATACTTTTATATTTAGTAGGATAGTCAGAATTATTGTTTATCTTTTATTGTATTTTTATAAATATGAGGCAGACCCGACCCATGAATTCTCTACGCTATTAAGGTTCATCGTTATTTTCGACTTACTTTGTTCAAGGCGAGTTCTGTTTTGGAGTATAGTCGATTTCGTTAAGTCAAAAGTCGGGTTCGTCAGAAGTCGACTGGCCCACCAATAGGAGGCTCGTTTTGTTGTCTTCTGGACGGTGGCAGCCCATCAGACATAATAGCAGGGTGTGCTATGATGTTTGAGGGAGGGAGAATTATGCTGTAACAGGCGAAGTGGAAAAACTCTTACGATTAATCAACAGGCTCCATTCTTAAAACACTCCTTGATCTTTGGCTCTCCGTAATATTTTATTAAATACTTCTCCTATCCACCCCACCCTTTTCTAATTCCAACAAAAACTACCATCACTCCCAACCTTTTCAAACTCGCCCACATCCCATCCCCCATCTGCTTGACCCCTCATGCGTAGGTCTGCCGACATCTCCCGACTCACAGCTGAGGACTATCCCATGTCCAAGAGCGTCAAATCCAACATCTCCGGCGCTAAGCTCCCAATCGACACTCCTACTAACAATCGCAAAAACACCTCCAAACACACCACCAATTTCTTTCTCCTCTCTGGCAGCAAATTCAAATGTTCTGGCCCTCAGCCATCAGTTCTCCGCCCATACAGCCGCGACCGCAAAGCCCCAGCTCTCCTCCCTCTACGCAGCCGAGTTAAAACCCAAACCGACGACTCAATAACTCGCACCCCGAGCACTTCCAAAAAGGAAATGTCGCTCATCAACCCCCAGTTAGTCCCCCGCAAATCCGTCTCCTTCACAGAGAAGAAGGACTCCTCAGCTTCGCTGCAGTCCTATTCTGCAGCAGGGTCGGGGAAGAAGCGACTGTTGGGACAGACACATAACAACATGAGCGGAGAGGCTGGACTGGGACAGATCAGCATCGGCCTGCCTAATTTCGGAGTGGGGAATAGCCGACAAATCCTGCCAACAGTCCATGTAAGAAACCCATTAGAAGAGATACTGAGTAGAGGAGGGTAGTGGCATTTGAAAATGCTGTTATTTTTTGGGAGACCTAGGAATATTAGTGCGGAGGATGCGATTATAACTCTACCAATATCTTTATTTGCTCGAAATTCAAGAGAGTTTTTACATTAGCCAGTCACCAACTTATTCTATTCACAAACACCTACCCATTATAATATCTTATTTCACCCTTCAACCCTTTTCTGTGGTTTCCAAAACATTCAATTGTATTATCGATTTTCCCTTTACAGCCCTCCCGCATCTCCACCAAACAATACGGACACATCAAGGCCTACGCAGCCAATACTCATCCTGGCCTCTATCGCAATTATAATGAAGATCGCATCTCTATCCTCCTTAACGTCGCTAAAGAGGGAGTCATGAACTGCTTCGCAGTCTTCGATGGCCACGGCGGTTCTGTGTGCGCGTAGTTCATGAGCAACCACCTCATCGAAGCTATTCTCCAGCACGAAGAGCACTTAAGCAACCCCCGCGCTGCCCTCATGGCAGGCTTTGCCAAAATGGAAGCCAAGTTCTTATCAATGGCACGCAGTAAGAATCCCGTCGACAAAAGTGGAACATGCGCGTTGGTGTGTTTGGTAGTCGGACACGAAGTGCATATTGCCAACCTCGGTGACTCACGTGTACTTTACATCAATTCTGAAGGGGGCGTATCCCAAATCAGCGAGGATCATAAGCCCAGTTTGTAGTCCGAGGCCAACCGTATTGAGGAACTTGGTGGCAAGATCTATCGGACTAAAATAGAAGGTGTTGGCGGTTCAGAGGCACAATTAGGCCCCCACCGTGTATTCCCAGGACGCTTGTCGGTATCGCGGACACTCGGCGACATCGAGGCAAAGGACCGCACATTGGGCGGGATTCCGAACGTGGTATCGGCAGAGCCTGAGATATTTAGTTTTACAGCATGCCCGAATAGCAGCCTCGTGCTGGGCTGTGACGGTATCTACGACAAGCAGTCGAATGAACAGATCGGATCGCTGTTGAAGAGTCCCCTGGTCGCCGGAGCAGGGGAGAACCCGCATATGCGTTGCGGGCACTTCGCCTCGTCGATCATCAAGCAGTCGATGCAGCTGGACAGCTATGACAACCTGTCAGTGATCACAGTGTTCTTCTGATGCTCTATCCTCGTAGTGTGTTTCTGTCTCGTGTCTGCGCATTAATTTTCTTGATTTATTGCTCTCACCATTATCACCCTCATAATAATCTATGTAATATTGAATCGCATTCGACTATTTTACCTGTTCCCATAATTGATGATATTTACACAGAATATGTAATAAATCTTGAAGTGTCTTGCTACACATAAATATATTGTCCTGCAGAACCTCCTTGAAAACTTCTATCCATTCCAACTCACTTTCCCTCACTTCAATACTTTCACTTTCAGTCCTGCGTTCCAGAAGGCTTTCTCCACCACCGCCATGTTCCTTCTGTCCACATGCGCGATCACCTGCACATGCTCCCCATCTGCTAGCTCCCGACACTCCAGCTTCTGCGATAACTGCCTTAACCTATACAAGTCAACAGCATCCTTCTTAAGATTGATAGCTATCTTCACTGGAGGCTGTATCTCGTTGGTCAGGAACTTCCTGATTTAGAAATTCTCCCGCATAGTTTTGAGTAGAGATTTGGTGTCATCTTCCTGATATCTAGCTGCACTTTGCGGACGCGGCTGAGTATCTTTTGCAGTCTTGGGAGTCTTCGGAATCTTTTCGACCTCATAGTAATCAGTGAATACATTGGACCTGGACTCTTGCTTTTTCTTGAGTTTATCGTATCCCTGCATATTGCACATGCGTGTGTAGTTAGGTTCGATTGGGCGTTGGAGATGGTACTTCTTGATGAAGTACTCAGAGTCCTTATAGTATTATTAGTACTGGTTGATGACGTTGCGGAGGCTTTCTTTGGACTGAGGTCTGGACATTGATTCGTTGGGCTAAAACTAGTTATCTTTTTTGTTAGTTAGAATTATATAGATCCTGTTTTTATCTTATTGTTTACAATTATGTAATCTATATAGGATAGTCATAAATGATAAGGAGAGAGGCTTGGCACATACAGATTGGGCATTGGCTCATTGTGACTTGGAAAGAAGAGCAGGGTACGGGGTTGGGGTTGGGGTTGGGGTTGGGGTTGGGGTTGGGGTTGGGGTTGGGGTTGGGGTTGGGGTTGGGGTTGGGGTTGGGGTTGGGGTTGGGGTTGGGGTTGGGGTTGGGGGGGTTGGGGTTGGGGTTGGGGTTGGGGTTGGGGTTGGGGTTGGGGTTGGGGTTGGGGTTGGGGTTGGGGTTGGGGTTGGGGTTGGGGTTGGGGTTGGGGTTGGG